>LBNU01008215.1:174926-199398 GCA_014162995.1 Artemisia annua
GCATGTTTTCCAGAATTCCTCTCAAAAGTACCTAAAATGACAAAAGGAACGATTTAGGGCAATATTTGATCACATTTATACGAATTAGGGCTTAAATGACCCCCTAAAAGCGTAGCACTTTTCGTCTCATCAAAGAACCAGCTTCCATTGTTCAAACCCGAAGCAGAAGAGGTGGAAAATCAGGAAGCTCAAGCAGTACCACAACTTCCAAACAATCAAAGCCTGCACCTAAACCACCAACCAGACCAAGAAGGAAAGCTGCACCAAAGCAGATTCCCCAAGATGAACCGTCAGCTTCATCATCTAAAACGGAAACCGACTATGAATTCGGCTCTAAATCAGATGACGAGGAAGACTATGAAAGAAGGTCAAAGGCTCAGGATGAACAAGAAGATGAAGAAGAGGAGTTTCCAGGACTTGAACTCACAAAACAATTAAGCAAGGAAACTGCCCGACAAGAACAAAGAAAAGTGACGAGTATTACCATTAATGAACCAAGTGGTGCTATTCGTGATGAAGAAGCAGAAGATGAACTAGTTTCTGAACCACTGGTAGACAAGCGAAAACACAAGAGTATCGTTGTCGAAACCAGAGCAGAAAAGAAGCAGCAGGAGAAAGAATACAAAGAAGCTGCACTGCTCAGATTACCAACACATAAGGGTGGCTCTAGTAGCACTGTAGCTCCTCAGTCATCACAAACTGAAACCGTACAACGTGACCAAGAAGGGAACATAATGATGACGGAAGCTACAGAGGAAGATGCTGAGAAAGAACAAACTGTGCTCATCACTCCAGAATTCGTTGCTCAAGTTCAGAAAGAAGAGGAACTTAAGAAGAAAGAGAAACTAAAGAGGAAGGCTAAAGAGGAGATGGATAGATTACTTCGTGGTCTTGATCAAGACGAAGAATACTTTGACACCGATCAACTCATCAACACTCCTCCTCATTCATCATCAAAGGATCCACCGATTCCTTCAAGCACACCTCCAAGGGATCCTTCACCTCCTCCATCAGAACCTGACAATGAATCATCTTCATCATCATCACATCACTCATCACCACCACCAGCAAAGAAAACATCGAAAGACAAATCAATCAAGAAAAAGAAGGGAAGCAAAGCATCATTGACAGCATCACAAAGGATCAAGAAAGCTGTTGCTTTGGCAAAGAAGAAGAAGAAAGAGACACTGCCTCAAGCTGGAGACCTTAATGACCAAGTCCAACTGCTCTCACAACAGGTCAACACATTGACATCTCAAGTCAAACATCTCCAGGAAGCAAATGCACTTGTCGACAAGCTACTGCAAGCCGACATGAGTGGGATGATCAAGGACTACACAACAGAATACCTCACCAATAATCTTGCTGCAATTGCTACACCAGCAGTGTCAGAGCTTCTAGAGCTCGTTCAGAGTTGAATACCAGGATCAAGCAAAACATCGAACGAATGCTACAGTCTACTCCATTCTATCTCCGCACTGACAGGGCTCCTCCAACACCAACTGAACTTTCAACCGAACAATTACAAGCCCTGCTAGCTGCGAAGCTCAGAAACAAGGAAGACAAGACTTCTGAAGAATCAACAATGTTCGAAGCACTTCAAACTATCGCTTCGAAAGAATCTTGCAAGGAAGCTGCTGGCAAACATAAAAGATCAAGGAAAGATGATGATCCTGACTCTGATCAAAAAAGCAAGAAGTCTAGGATATCAAAAGGTCCATCGTCTTCTCAACCGCCACGCAAGACTTCCAAGGCTCCACCTTCAAAGCAACGAGCACCAGCATCCGGCTCCGGTCCGACACAATCAGAGGAACCGTTTATGCTTCAACCAGAAGACACTCAGGAAGAAACCGAATCTCCAATTCCCGAATCACAAGTTCCTGAATCTCAAGCTGGTCCATCATCAACTACAAAGACATCAGAGAAGAAGAAGTCTACTAAATCAAAGAAGAAAAAGAAGAAGACTACTCCTTTCTCATGGCTAGATGTGGATGAAGCTCCAAAATCTGATTGGTTGACCGAGATGATCAAAGCACAACCACCACTTGACACCGACGAACCATTGCCTGGAAATACTTTGCAGATGACTCAGAGTATTATGTCGGGACTTCAGGTTGAAAGGTTGTCTAAAGCTGAACTGAAGAGGATCAACCGTGACGCTATGGAATTTCTGAAGAAAAGATCAGGGAACACAGTTGAACTACAATACCACATAGAGAACATTTACTGCGCATTATCTGGCATGTTCGACTGGCTCAACCCTGAATCAAACGTCGACACAGAAAAGAAGACACCTTACTTCACAGACTGGACAAAGACATTGCCATTTCTCGGCTTTCCAGAAAGACCTAAGATCCCTTACCGACGCTTCTTCAACAACGACTTCAAATACCTTCAGCACGCTCATGAAACCTCAAAGGAACGATATGCATCTTCATTGACGCTTTCAATACCAGCAGCTAGATACGAACTACCCGACATCGAAGAGTCTGCACCAATTTACTGCAGATCAACGGTTACATACAACATGGAAGCTCTTCTCGGTATTCAACACTGGCCTGAAAAACGAAAGCTCGACTACACCCATCGTCTACATCTCAAGTCAAGTGAAAATGTGAAGCAACAGCTTCGTATCGTTGCGATCATGGAGATCGTGGAAGATAGAAGATTCAACTACACTTTCAAGAAAGAAATCATCGTCAAGAGACTGGATGAGAAGCGGTACAAGTTTTTTGAAGCAGATTTCCCGGACCTGAACCTGAATGACATTGAAGACATGTATCTGCTCAAAGTTCAAGGAAAGATGCTCAACTTTGAAAGAGAAACACAATACAACTTCATGGCATCTCTCCTAGTCTACATCAGATGGGTTATAGTTCAAGAAAGAGTGGAAGATCTTCAACTGGGCGTGGAAAGCTATCAGAACATAATCAACCTCACCGAACCACAACTCGAATTTCCTGACTTACAAGGGTCGTCACAATACACTCTCGTGCAACAACCGTCATTTGGAATCACCTACCTCAACAGCAAGCATCAGCTTCGTTACATGAGGTTCGACGAAATTCCTAAGTTCTGTGATGTGACCCTTCAAAGGGTTCGTGATGGGTTGGCAGAAAGGTTGGAGGATGAAAAGAAGAGGTTGAAGGAAGGTTGTGAAACTAGGTGGAAAGCAAATGGACAAAGAATGATTCGCAAATTTGTTCATACTATTCAAGAGAGGCTATATCGTCGACAGCAGATCAGAAGGTTGGAAAGCTACATCGGTGTTCGACCTTCATTTCCGGTCTTGACATTCAGACGACCTGATCCGCAGTTCACAGAATTTGATGCTTAGCCAGATGATGCACTCCAGCTCCTATTCTATCGGTACCAAAATTTCAATATTTTATTTATAATGATTGATTTGTAATAACAACGGCTTGTGCACACATAACAGTGTACAACCCGCACTTTGTATTGAAAGGACCCTGTGGTACGCATCAGTGCTACAATCCTAATATAAGGAGCGAAAGCTTCTTACTTTTGAGTAGAATTAATCAAACCTTTCAGTATTTTCTCAATTCTGCTCAAAAGACAAAGTATTACACCTCAATAAGTAATCACTTGTTGAGGGGGAGTACTTGACTCAAAACATCGTTCTTAAATCTTAAAGTCTTGATTGATATCTCCCCATAACACTCAAAAAGGCATATTTTAATCAAAACGTTTACAAAAACAACATCTGATATGCTATTTTTGAGGGGGAGAAGAAGAAAGTGATTGAAATATGATGTCAAAAATATTATCTTGTGCGAGCTCGACTCAGAATTGACCCACGAATTGACGAAACAATAAATGTTAGTATTCGAAAGGATTTATCCAAGTAGAAAGTACCGTTTCGAGAAACTCTTTCTAGATGTTTACTTTGACGGGTCTAACTTCCTTTTAGGAATGTTAACAACTTCAAGTTAGTTATTAGGGCTAGTTATCACCTAAAAACTGATAATGTATCCCTTTAACTAAACAAAGTAAACGTGTCCCTCGGGTACATATCTATTAAGAGTGGATCAATTCAAAAGTGCCAACTCTTCCCGCATATTAAAATTTCTGAAAATACTTATGAGCATATGTGGAGGGGGAGTCTTTCTTTAGAAATTCAAAACCTCGAAGTGTTAACAAAAAAGTTTTACACTCATAAACACTTTGAGAGATTTTCAATGATTTGGCTCAAAGGCATCAATAGGATATTCATGGAGTTACAAGGTGACTAAGGATAGGAAAAACCGTCCTATGATCCGCCGCCTAAACCGGAGGGATCTACCCAAGGACATCACCAATAGTTAGAAATTAGAAGTCCTTAGGTATGATATGATAAAAGGAGAAAAGAATGAAAGGAGAAAGAAGAGGTTGAAGAATTAAAAAGAAAATGAATTAAAAGGGTGAAAAGAAATAGCCCTCCATTTTATCAACCTTAGGTCAGACACCGGGTTCAATTCATATGCTACTGGTCGTTGCTAAGGCGACACCGGTATAAAGATAAAAGACGTCATGGACCCAGTGACGCAATGCACCTAAACCTTCTCAGCCACTCAGGCATCTCTCAAAAGATGTGTGTTTCATTCTCACGGGGAACCAGTGTAATCTATCGATCGTCTATTAGAGATGGTTGATATTGAAACAGGAGGCCCTCTGCTCCATGCCTCCGCATAGGAAACCAAATGTGCACTATCGAGTCTAGAGCCACGAGATAACATAAAAAGATCTCTTAGGAACACATAATACTTCCACACTAAGTGTCTTACATCGTTGGATAATTAGTGTAAATTATCGAGTCCTTCGCAGATCTTAGCAATCTGCCTTGAACGTTTATGAGGGATTTACTTATGTATTTTTCAAATGATTGAACGGAAATCCTGCCAAGGTCAACATCAAACAGCCTTGACAGCAGGTCACTTTGGTGATTCCTTGTGGGTTACGCTTAGTGTGTTTGATGGTTTCAAACGGTCTACAGTCGTGGGGTGATCTCCAGCGACTCACCTAATCGTGGGTGTACTTATGTATGTCTGTGTAAGCCCTCTAGGGGGTATCCGATTAGGAACGGTCTTGGTAAGGAATAGAAGGAGTCTTCACACTATGCTGTCGACAAATTCTAATTCCGAACCTGTAAGTACCGGATGTATTATTGCTAACTGTTTCAATGTAGGTACAACCACTATCCTGAACACCAGCTTCCACATGCTCATACTTACATCTCAACAACTATTGCTCTCATGAAAGATCGAAGCAACACAAAAGTCAAAGATAGATTCCATGCCAAAAGAATCTACAAAGAATACCGATCTAAAGCAAAGCACCGTCTAAAGAAGAATTCTACTTCAACACAAAGAATCTTCATGAATGAAAAGAGAGCTTCACACGAATGAAAGTTTCAAACGTCAAAGATGTATGAGCATGTCGGAAAGATGCAGATCCAATGGAGTCTAAGAGAGTGACGAATGGCAGAGTACTACATCATGTGATCATTATCTCATCAACAACGATACAGAACAAAGAACGATGAATCATCTCTACTAATCATTTTTGAAGACGTCTAAAGCTATGAAAGTTTACTACTAAAGTCAAAAGACAAAGACGTCAAGCAACGTCAAATGACCGTGACGAATATCACTCCTTCATAACCGATCCTTAGGGGGAGATTGTTAGGACCTAAGTTTATCAACGTTTTATCAAGTCTCGGTTATTTCAGTATATGTAATAGGTTGCTAGATTACTTTAACTAATCATGTAAACGTGTAAAGTCCAAAAGACGTCCAATAGGCTTCAAGCCCATACGTTTAAGAAAGGAATGAGTAGGGAGTGTTGCCCTAGCTCCTTACCTATAAATAGGAGACTTATGTAATCCTATTTCTTGTTGGTTATTCAATATCATAAGGAAACTCTTGCACTTTTATTCTTCTTATTTGATCTAATCAACCAAACTCTAATTCTCATCTTATTTCTATCAAATCTATACTTGTGTTTACAATATGGTGACCTAACAAATTTTTAGAATTAATTTTTTGTAATCAAATTACTCTTCCCTCTCAATTCTCATTTTATTAGACTTGTGAAGATGACCGTATTACAGCGTTTCCTCATGATGATAATTTATTCAAGTGGATTGGAAAGATCGTGGGAAGCGACGGCAATGACTTTCACCTCTCAATATCATTCCCAAACGACTATCCCTATAACCCTCCCATTGTGAAATTCGATACGGGTTTTATCCATCCAATTGTTGATGCTTGCAGATACATATGTTTGGATATACTTGCGGTAAAAATGCATACACCTTATATATACAATATGTACACATTAGTTTTGCTTTTTAAACCTAATTTTTTAAACTATATGGTTTCTTGGTTTCAGGAGAATTGGTCACCCGCGTTGAATGTTAGAATCATCTTGACCTCCATCCGTAATATCCTTTCAGGTAGACAATTGGATTTCCTTTTTCACTTTTTAGTCACCTTTTACTCTAATCACTACACTCTAATTGGTTTGCTAACAATTTTGCAGAACTGCCCCTAGCAGTAAACCACTGAAACTATCAAGTAAACCTAACTGGAAGCCGTCCGTTTATTTTTGAATCCTGCTTTCTGACTCTGAAAGCGCGTTCATCTACAAAATATTATGTATCTCGTTTTACATTTATTGTATCGTTTTATGAACCAACATTACACTTGGTGTTTTAGCACATGTCATTCATCAATGTTGAGATTGTTAAACTCAAAAGTTACCAAGTTCGTTATACTCCTCAGGGGTTCCTAATTGGCAATCACAAAGTACCTCCTGTTTTGCATTTGCGAATTGATGCTTATTCTAACTATTATCTGAATAGGTTGCATAATATTTTTTAAAGTTTAATTGTTCATTGATACTATATATGTAAATTGCTCATTCTCTTTTTTCTTTTTTCTGGCTAACTAGATCGCCACCCGTCACAATACAATATTCACTCGATGTTTAAGGTTCCAAGATGATTCGATAGTGAGATTTCAGATTCACAGTTGATTTGAGACTCTTATTCATGGTAAATTCTCTTAAGACTCACAAAGCAACCCCTTTTTTATTGATTCACAAATTGATAAAGTGTGCACATTTGTATGAGGCTTTAGGCATTCTTGATAGGCAAAGTAATTATAACTTCTCATTTCTTTGCCACAAACAACACAACATTGTTTATTGATAGGACCAGTATTAATGTTATTCTATACTTTATAATTGAAGGTTGTTATGTAAAAATGTTGCCACCTGCGCTCGAAGATTGCTAGATTATACCTGTAATCAAATCATTTTTAGCATTTCCAATTCTTTAACCTTGGATTTCAAGCACTATTGGTGTTAATCTCTTTGGTAAAAAAGGAGAGTGAAAATGGGGTTTGATAGGATTGTAGATACTTTGCGTATGAGGAGAAACAATGAGCGAGTTAATCTCATGGGTGTGACACGGTCCAAAATGTCAAAGTTCAAAAGGGACACGTGTCAGCTTCTCATTAAATTTGCATAACTACCTTTAGCACCCAAAGTTAGTTACTAGTCTTTCTCTGTTACAGTATAAGTAGAAGCTTGTAATCATTTTTAGCATTCATGTTTTGTAATCAAATTACTCTTCCCTCACAATTCTCATTGTAACAACTTGTAACAAACAACTAGTTAATCAACTACCATTTCTATTGACTCGGCTTCTAGACTCTTTTCCACATCTCGTGCTCTTTTCGGGCTTTTCTGTTGCATTTTGTGATGTTTTAGCAATATCCATACCTGCACAGTCATAAACACAAAAAACACGATATCTTTGGCTTTTCGCGTTAGTTTTTGGTCTAAAATAGTCTAATAATGGTGAATAAAAGGTATGTGAATAAGCACATACCAGAAGCCGTCCGTTTATTTCTGAATCCTGCTTTCTGACTCTGAAAGCGCGTTCATCTACAAAATATTATGTATCTCGTTTTACGTTTATTGTATCGTTTTATGAACCAACATTACACTTGGTGTTTTAGCACATGTCATTCATCAATGTTGAGATTGTTAAACTCAAAAGTTACCAAGTTCGTTATACTCCTCAGGGGTTCCTAATTGGCAATCACAAAGTACCTCCTGTTTGCATTTTTGAATTGATGCTTATTCTAACTATTATCTGAATAGGTTGCATAATATTTTTTAAAGTTTAATTGTTCATTGATACTATATATGTAAATTGCTCGTTCTCTTTTTTCTTTTTTCTGGCTAACTAGATCGCCACCCGTCACAATACAATATTCACTCGATGTTTAAGGTTCCAAGATGATTCGATAGTGAGATTTCAGATTCACAGTTGATTTGAGACTCTTATTCATGGTAAATTCTCTTAAGACTCACAAAGCAACCCTTTTTATTGATTCACAAATTGATAAAGTGTGCACATTTGTATGAGGCTTTAGGCATTCTTGATAGGCAAAGTAATTATAACTTCTCATTTCTTTACCACAAACAATGCAACATTGTTTATTGATAGGACCAGTATTAATGTTATTCTATACTTTATAATTGAAGGTTGTTATGTAAAAAATGTTGCCACCTGCGCTCGAAGATTGCTAGATTATACCTGTAATCAAATCATTTTTAGCATTTCCAATTCTTTAACCTTGGATTTCAAGCACTATTGGTGTTAATCTCTTTGGAAAAAAGGAGAGTGAAAATGGGGTTTTATAGGATTGTAGATACTTTGAGTATGAGGAGAAACAATGAGCGAGTTAATCTCATGGGTGTGACACGCGCCAAAATGTCAAAGTTCAAAAAGGACACATGTCAGCTTCTCATTAAATTTGCATATCTAACTTTAGCACCCAAAGTTAGTTACTAGTCTTTCTCTGTTTACAGTATAAGCAGAAACTTGTAATCATTTTTAGCATTCATGTTTTGTAATCAAATTACTCTTCCCTCACAATTCTCATTGTAACAACTTGTAACAAACAACTAGTTAATCAACTACCATTTCCAATTCTTTAACCTTGGATTTCAAGCTCCATTGGTGTTTGATTTAACATTTCTTAATTGATGTCTAAACCAAGTCTATTTATTGGTATCAGAGTTGCCATCCTGGCACATCCGATCATCTTCTCTGATTAATTCCAGCATGATTCTGTCATTTTTCCGGGGAATTTAGTCACTACTAACTTCAACTGTTCTTTACCCTCAAGTGTGTTTAATATTGTGTTTAAGGGGGTGTTTAAACAAGAAAATATGAAAGGACAAAAATACGTTTTAGTTCCATGAATATATTAACCGGGTTTTAAGAAGTTAAAATGGCCACATTAAAAACTAAATTCACAGAAGTTTGGGGACCAAAAGTGTAGGTTACCCAACTTTTAATATAATGAGTGTTTTATATTTTTGTGTGGTAGTGAGAAAAAAGGAGAGTGAAAATGGAGTTTGATAGGATTGTAGAAACTTTGAGTATGAGGAGAAAAGTAAGCAAGTTAATCTCTTGTGTGTGATACACGCCAAAATATCGAAGTTCAAAAGGGACACATATCAGCTTCTCATTGAATTTGAATAACTAACTTAGCACCCAGAGTCAGTTTCTAGTCTTTCGCTGTTTTCAGTATAAGTAGAAACTTGTAATTTTTTTTAGCTTTCATGTTTTGTAATCAAATTACTCTTTCCCTCTCACTTCTCATTTTAACAACTTGGAACAACAAACAATTAATCAACTACCATTTCCAATTCTTTAACCTTGTATTTCAAACTCCATTAATGTTTGATTTAACATTTCTTAATTGATATATAAACCAATTCTATTAATTGGTATCAGAGCTGCCATCCTGGCACCTTCGATCATCTACTCCGAGTAATTCCAGCATGATTCTTTCATTTTTTAGGCGAGTTTAGTCACTACTAACTTCAACTGTTCTTTAACCTCAAGTGTGTTTAATATTGTATTTAAGGGGGTGTTTGAACAAGAAAATATGATAGGACAAAAATACCCTTTAGCCCAACGAAAATATTAATAGGATTTTGAGGAGTCGAAATGGCCAAGTTAAAAACTAAATTCACATAACTTTGGGGACCAAAAGTATAGGTTACCCAACTTTTAATATATAGAGTGATTTATATTCTTTTTTATGATAGTGATAAAAAACAGATAACCAGTGGTTCAAGAAGGAGAGTGAAAATGGGGTTTGATATGATTGTAGATACTTTGAGTATGAGGAGAAACAATGAGCGAGTTAATCTCATGGGTGTGATACGCGCCAAAATGTAAAAGTTCAAAAAGGACACAAGTCAGCTTCTCATTGAATTTGAATAACTAACTTTAGCGCCCAAAGTTAATTACTAGTTTTTATCTGTTTTCAGTATAAGCAGAAACTTGAATTCAATTTTAGCATTCATGTTTTGTAATCAAATTACTCTTCCCTCTCAATTCTCATTTTATTAGACTTGTGAAGATGACGGTATTACGGCGTTTCCTCATGATGATAATTTATTCAAGTGGATTGGAAAGATCGTGGCAAGCGACGGCAGTGACTTTCACCTCTCAATATTATTCCCAAACGACTATCCCTTTTACCCTCCCATTGTGAAATTCGATACGGGTTTTATCCATCCAATTGTGTATGCTTGCGGATACATATGTTTGGATATACTTGCGGAAAAATTCATACACCTTATATATATAATATGTACACATTAGTTTTGCTTTTTAAACCTAATTTTTTAAACTATATGGTTTCTTGGTTTCAGGAGAATTGGTCACCCGTATTGAATGTTAGAATCATCTTGACCTCCATCTGTAATATCCTTTCAGGTAGACAATTGGATTTCCTTTTTCATTTTTTAATCACCTTTTACTCTAATCACTACACTCTAATTGGTTTGCTAACAATTTTGCAGAACTACCCCTAGCAGCAAACCACTGAAACTATCAAGTAAACCTAACTGGAAGCCGTCCGTTTATTTCTGAATCCTGCTTTCTGACTCCGAAAGCGCGTTCATCTACAAAATATTATGTATCTCGTTTTACGTTTATTGTATCGTTTTATGAACCAACATTACACTTGGTGTTTTAGCACATGTCATTCATCAATGTTGAGATTTTTAAACTCAAAGTTACCAAGTTCGTTATACTCCTCAGGGGTTCCTAATTAGCAATCACAAAGTACCTCCTGTTTTGCATTTGCGAATTGATGCTTATTCTAACTATTATCTGAATAGGTTGCATAATATTTTTTAAAGGTTAATTGTTCATTGATACTATATATGTAAATTGCTCGTTCTCTTGTTTCTTTTTTCTGGCTAACTAGATCGCCACCCGTCACAATACAATATTCACTTGATGTTTATGGTTCCCAGCTGATTCGATAGTGAGATTTCATATTCACAGTTGATTTGAGACTCTTATTCATGGTAAATTCTCTTAAGACTCACAAAGCAACCCCTTTTTAATTGATTTACAAATTGATAAAGTGTGCACATTTGTTTGAGGCTTTAAGCATTCTTGATAGGCAAAGTACTTATAACTTCTCGTTTCTGTACCACAAACAACGCAACATTGTTTATTGATAGGACCGGTATTAATGTTATTATATACTTTATAATTGAAGATTGTTATGTAAAAAATGTTGCGGCCTGCGCTCGAAGCTTGCTAGATTATACCTTTAATCAAATCATTTTTAGCATTTCCAATTCTTTAAGCTTGGATTTCAAGCTCTATTGGTGTTACTCTCTTTGGTAAAAAAGAAGGATAGTGAAAATGGGGTTTGATAGGATTGTAGATACTTTGAGTATGAGGAGAAACAATGAGCAAGTTAATCTCATGGGTGTGATATGCGCCAAAATGTCAAAGTTCAAAAAGGACACGTGTCAGCTTCTCATTGAATTTGAATAACTAACTTTAGCGCCCAAAGTTAGTTACAAGTTTTACTCCGTTTTCAGTATAAGTAGAAACTTGAAATCATTTTTAGCATTCATGTTTTGTAATCAAATTACTCTTCCCTCTCAATTCTCAATGTAACAACTTGTAACAAACAACCGATTAATCAACTAACATTTTCAATTCTTTAACATTAGATTTCAAGCTCTATTGGTGTTTGATTTAAAATTTCTTAATTGATGTTTAAACCAAGTCTATCAATAGGTATCAGAGCTGCCATCCTGGCACCTCCAATCATCTTCATCGATTAATTCCAGCAAGAATCTGTTATTTTTTCGTGAATTTACTCACTACGAACTTCAATTGTTCTTTACCTTCAAGTGAGTGTAATATTGTATTTAAGGGTGTGTTTGGACAAGAAAATATAAAATGACAAAAATACCTTTTAGCCTAATGAAAATATTAACTGGGTTTTGGGGAGTGAAAATAACCACGTTAGAAACTAAATTTACAGAAGTTTGGGGAAAAAAAGTGTCGTTTACCCAACTTTAAATATTGTGAGTGATTTGTATTTTTGTGTGGTAATGGTAAAAAATAAGGAGAGTGGAAATGGTGTTTGATAGGATTGTAGATACTTTGAGTATGAGGAGAAACAATGAGCGAGTTAATCTCATGGGTGTGATACGCGTAAAAGTGTCAAAGTTAAAAAGGAACACGTGTCATCTTCTCATTGATTTTGAATAACTAACTTTAGCGCCCAAAGTTAGTTACTCTCTTTCTCTGTTTTTAGTATAAGTAGAAACTTGTAATAATGTTTGGCATTCATGTTTAATAATCAATATACACTTTCCTCTCAATTCTCATTATAACAACTTGTAAGAAACAACCGATTAATCAGCTACCATTTCCAATTCTTTAACCCTGGATTTCAAGCTCCATTTGTGTTTGATTTAACATTTATTAATTGATGTTTAAATCAAGTCTATCAATTGGTATTAGAGCTGCCATCCTGGCACCTCCAATCATCTTCTCCGATTAATTCCAGCAAGATTCTGTTATTTTCGCCAAATTTATTCACGGCTAACTTCAACTGTTCTTTACCCTCAAGTGTGTGTAATATTGTGTTTAGGGGGTGTTTGGACAAAAAAATATGAAAGGTCAAAAATACCCTTTAGCCCAACGAAAATATTAACCGCATTTTCGGGAGTGATAATGGCCACGTTAAAAACTAAATTCACATAACTTTGGGGACCAAAAGTGTTGGTTACCCAACTTTTAATATTGAGAGTGATTTATATATNTAAGGGTAATCCTAACAATAAATCTAAGGCCGTTTATTAAGTATGCCAAAGATACCATTAGTCGATAAGATTTTGGATATAAGATTTCCAAGCAATCAGCAATACATGGGACTCGAGTGGAGATGAGACGATCCACGAGCACGAGAGTCATCATGAATTGGGGAAATCCTGCACAAACACAAACAACCAAGCAAACACAAGATTGGAAGAGGTCGCCCTCCTCGCGTTACTTATTAGATAATAAAATAAAAATGATAAGCATGGGGTGCCTCCCACGAAGCGCTTGTTTAGTAACGAGTCGTGTAGCTTAGACTCGCCCCGAATTTAATTGTCCTTGGGGGAGCAAATGAAACACACAGCTTGAAAAGCGACGATGCCGGGATCAAAAACTACATCCTCACTCCTGAGGGAATGACGGATGGGAGAAACAACAGCATAGGTAAAGAATGGAAGAAAGATATTTATCACCATTAAAATCAATTTTTCATTTTCAAAATCAAATTTTCCAATTTTTATGTTTTGAATAGTATCGTTAAAGCTCATTTGTGTATTTTTAAAAACCTTGGGTGGGATGGATGGGATAATTTTGTCAATAAGTACGTCTCCCCCCAGACTAACGTCTTTCTCAAGATCAAATTGAAACGATTCATATTCGGGAGGAGAGGAAACAGCAAGAGAGGTGGTACTGCCACGACTCGTCTCCTCCAAATCAAAGGAAAAAGCTTCATAGACTGGAAGAGAAAGATCGGAATGAGAAGTGGGATTGCCACTTAATTCTCAATCCTCGCAATGAGAAGATATACTTTCGAAAGTTTTTCACGAAGAGCTTCATCTTGAATTTCGTTATCATCTTCCTCTTCTAAGCTGACAAGCTCAGAAGGTAAGTCGTCGACATAATCGATGTCTCCAAAAGATAAAGAATCATATTCATTGTCGGACTCGGAGAACACTTCAACACGATCACCAGATTTGTCAAACGAATCCTTGAGCTCGGCCTCCAAAGGATCTGACGGCTTAGAAATATCAAAAACAAGTGTCGAAGAACATTTTGGAGAATCCGGAGGTGGGACAAGTGGTGTGCTCTGAGAGCTAGCAGTTTCCACCACTTCCGTTGTAGTCTCTGGTTCTTGTTCTTGTGAAGAGTCGGGAGTATCAAGAACAAATTCACAATCACCGTTAGAAATTTCCACGGACTCTCTTGGGGTTGGGACAAGGTTCTCAGCACTTGGTTTATTGAATTCACCAGATTCCGTTGCCGAAATAGTACTAAGATGCTCGTCCCCCATTATGAAAGAATCCGTTGGGTTTAAAGTTGATGAAACGGGTGTGATAACAGCTGATGAATTTTTATAAGACTTCATTTGAATAGAATCTTCATCGTCATCGTGAACGAAAGTGTTGCAGAATTGAACGCTCACTTTAGCTGCTTGTTCTTCGGCTAGTAACTTTCCAAATAATTTTTCTTGAGCCGTGCGAACTCTTGACTTGTTTTTGATAATCTTCAATGCATCGTAAGTGGTTCGACAATAGAGGTTACCACCGGCGGCCGTATTCAGTGAATCTTGATCATTTGGCATTAAAGCGTTGTAGAAGATGTCGATTTGAAACAATTCAGAAAAACCATGATGTGGGCATTTTCTCATAAGATCTTTGAATCTTTCCCATGCCTCGGCAAAAGACTCATCGAAACGTTGTTGGAAATTAATGATTTCTTTTCGAATTTCAAGCGTTTTGGAATGAGGGTAGAATCGATTCAAGAATTTTGACGCTAAGTCATCCCAAGTTGTGATAGAATTTGGAGGTTCACGATCAAGCCATCTCGAAGCTGCTCCTTTAAGCGTTAACGGAAATAAGATTAGCTTCACCACATCATCAGGGACTTGGTTTATTTTGAACGTTCCGGTTATTAGATAGAATCTGTTAATGTAGGAGTAAGGATCATCGTTTTCGGAACCAAAGAAAGGTTCAATGAAATCAAGTAACTCGACGTTAATTCGATATTCATCTGCTGAAATCGGTGGGATAACGATGGCCTTCTCAAGATGTACCGGAATTTTGAGCAACTCCTCCATAGAACGTGTACCTGCCATGATATGAAGAATAGGAGAATATTTTTTTTTGATTTTTATGTTTTGAAAAATGAAAAGTTTAAAGTGAAAACAAATTTTGAAATGGAAAATCTTTTTCGATTTTTGGTTTTAGAAGAGTGGAAATCAAAAGTGAAAACAAATTTGAAGACAAAATATTTTTGTGTTTTTTTATTTTTATATTTTTGAAATGTTTACAAAAGCGTTAACTTCTCGAAAGAAGGATCTTCAAAACACATTACTCAAACGATCGAACAACTAAATCTTATCAACCGCTCCCCGGCAGCGGCGCCAAAAATTGATCGAGGCAGAATGAGCGGTGAAGCTTTTAACCACGGGGATCGTTGTCCCAACGAGGGTTGAATATGGATCTCGTCACTCAAGACCGTGAGCTATGTGTAGTGAATAAGGTTTAAAAGAAAAAGAAGGTTTGGGTTTTGATTATACTACAACGACAAATTAAAGTAAAGGAAAGCGGTAAAACGACATGAAATAAGAAAACAAGTAAAGTTGCATGTAATAAAGCGACTAAAGAAAGCGGTAAATGAAAGCAATAAATAATGAAAACGGTAAATGAAATTAAAAGACAATGTGTTTGCAAAGCGACTCGAATAAGTTTATTAAGCTTGAGGTAAAAGTTTGTGACGAGTTATTTTCCTTTCTCGAGATTAGTTTTTGATTAATCTTTTGAAGAGATAACAACTCTAAACGAATGAATTAATCGTTCAAAGGTTTTCGTCCTTCGAATAATTAAATCACACGTCTAAATAATCTTTCGATTATTTATCACAAAGTTTAACGCTCTTACTTATCTCACAAACTCGAGCTACTAAGCAAACACGTTTAGAAACTACTCGTGACTCATGTTAAAAACGTAAAGCGATAAATAAATGAAAAAACTTGTAAATCATTTAACGTTAATAAAGTTGAAAACTATAAATGAAAAGACGTAAGACTTATATAAGAAAAACGACACTAAAAAGATTTTAAGAAAATTCGACAGCATAACGTTTAGATTTAATAAAATGTAAAACCTCACTCGATAAACGATGAGGGAAAACAAAAGCCTAACTCGGCTTGAAATAAAAAATAAAACTTGAAAAGAAATAAAGAAGAAACAAAAGACTAAAGTGAAAAACAATACTCGCTAGGAATAAAGGGACCCATACTCGCTAAATACCCTACTTCTAAAATCCATACTCGCTACTCTAGAAAAACCATACTCGCTATACTATTGTATCCATACTCGCTGACTTCATTTCATACTCGCTAACCCTAACCCTAGACTCCTACTCGCTAACTTCTCAACACCATACTCGCTAGGTTAAGTTTGGACCCATACTCGCTAGAAAATACCTTCATACTCGCTAGAAATGGGAGTTCATACTCGCTAAGGTTAACCAAGAACCCATACTCGCTAGAAAATATTCCAAACTCGCTAGGACTTGTTCAAACTCGCTAAAAACTCATGAAATCCAAACCAAACTCGCTAGAATAAATCCATACTCGCTAACTACTTTTACAACTCGCTAAACCCTAAATCTATACTCGCTAAACTCAAAAATAACGTGTTTGAAACTTTATTACGTGAGACCAAAGATTAAAACTACCAAAATCTAATAAAAGCTTGATGAAGAACAAGTTTAGAAGAAGCTAAATAAGCTTTTATAAGCCAACGACACAAAACAAACCCTAACTCATTTTATTTATTCAAATCAAAAATACATGCAAAGGTGGTGAAAAATTATAAAAGCTTTGAAGGGAAAGTTAAGAACATGTAAAACAATAACAAGAATTAATTCAAAACATGTAAAGATTAAAAATAAATCTAGAGAGAGAGTAGAGAGAGAAAACTAAATAAAAGCTTAACAAAACTTCATTAACAAAAATAAAATCTACACTACTCCTAAATCTAACCTAAAGACTAACCCCTAAAACTAACCAACCTTCTAAATGAGGTGGTGATGTTAATTTATAGGCCAAGGCTTTCACATGTTTGTCATTGTTGCACATTTAGCCCTTGAACCTTTACAATTCATGATATTGCACGAAAACTAAGTTACAAACTACTCAACGTTCTTAAACATTAAACGTAACACTAATGTAATCTTGAGGATTCGAGTTGACGTTTCTTCCAAAGGTCTTCAAAAGATTTAAAAGCGACATCTTGCTCAAATGTGGAGGACAAGTGTCTCATGAAGTTTTCTTCGAGCCTTTAAGGAATACATTTGTCTTGGGCTTTTCTTCAGTAGATATCATCTTTGACTCGGCTCTTTGACACTTTTCCACATCTCGTGCTCGTTTTAGGCTTTTTGGTTGATTTTGATGTTATTTATGCAATATCCTTTCCTGCACGATCACGAACACAAAAACACGATATCTTTGGCTTTGAACGTTAGTTTTTGGTCTTATACACACTTAAACTAAGGTCAAAAGTATGTGTAAAATAGCACATATCAAAATCCCCCAGACTAAGGTATTGCGTGTCCTCACGCAATGTAATCACGTCACGTTTCAAAGATAAATAATTTCACATCTCTCTTTACTAACTTTGAAAAGTAGCAAAACGTTCAAAAGAGATACGAAATCATTTATTCCCTAAAACGCCCCGGTTTTCCATTTTTGACAATGTACATCATATATTACACTACTTTAGCTTATGACGGTGTGCTTGACTTTCATTATCTTGCAATAATGATTAAGGGTCATAGAGTAAGAACACGATTCATAGAAAAGTGACCGATTGGATAAAATTCATCGTCCATGATTTTTCACAAGCTCCCAAACTAAGTGTAAAAACGGATCATTGTTTAATTACAAGTTAGATGCCAACGCTACCCATGGAAGTTACTCGTGTACCTCTTGCTCCCATTTTCCTATTTTTGTATCTCATTATTTTATTTTTGTGAGAGAAATGAATTTCTTCATAAGCATCTCGTTTCATAGTTTTTTTAGTCCGATAAAGATACCAAATTCATACGCTAAGTAGTTATCGATTTTCTCTTAAGAAGGTTTGCTCGAGAAATGTGGTCCACATCAAGGATATTGGATACATACAAAGACTTTGGAATACATCAAAACTAGACATAAGTTGGCGAGTACATTTCACGTGCACCTCATGCGTCCGATCTAGGATCGTAACATGCACCTCACGCGCGACCAACTTTAGTCTTAACACTCGAACTCATGATCCATAAATCTTCAACATACATCCTTATTCTTTCTTTTCTTTTTTTTCTTTTCTCATTTTTTTCTTTTTCTTTTTCTTTTCTTTTCACTTTTTTCTTTCTTGTTCTTGCCTTAGTAACTTCTCAACTCCGAACCTTCACGGTTTCAATCCAAGACCTACCGCCAACTGCTAGGGTTGGAATCTAGGATCCAAGGTCCGATCTCAATCCGAAGTCTTAAAGCACCTTAGCTCATACATAAAAACGGGCTTTTGGGTAGCTCCGAAACCACATGCGTACTACGCTTATTCAACGATATACAATACAACTCAATTGACGTGTATCCATGATGTGTACCCAATTTCCCAAGCAAAGATTCTCTTAAGAAGATAAAGAACTACTCATCGGCTAAACCTAACATCTTTAATTATTTTGCACAGATATGGGGTGAAGCAATTTTGTGGGAACAAAAAGACATNGTTTTCTTCGAGCCTTTAAGGAATACATTTGTCTTGGGCTTTTCTTCAGTAGATATCATCTTTGACTCGGCTCTTTGACACTTTTCCACATCTCGTGCTCGTTTTAGGCTTTTTGGTTGATTTTGATGTTATTTATGCAATATCCTTTCCTGCACGATCACGAACACAAAAACACGATATCTTTGGCTTTGAACGTTAGTTTTTGGTCTTATACACACTTAAACTAAGGTCAAAAGTATGTGTAAAATAGCACATATCACAAGTCTATCAATTGGTATCAGAGCTACCAACCTGGCACCTCCAATCATCTTCTCCGATTAATCCCAGCAAGATTCTGTTATTTTTCCGTGAATTTACTCACTATTAACTTCAACTGTTCTTTACCCTCAAGTGTGTGTAATATTGTGTTTAAGGGGGTGTTTGGACAACAAAATATGAAAGGACAAAAATACCCTTTAGCCTAATGAAAATATTAACCGGGTTTTGGGGAGTGAAAATGACCACGTTGAAAACTAAATTTACAGAAGTTTGGGGACCAAAAGTGTAGTTTACCCGACATTAATATTGTAAGTGATTTATATTTTTGTGTGGTAATCGTAAAAAAGAAAGAGAGTGAGAATAGTGTTTGATAGGATTGTAGATACTTTGAGTATGAGGAGAAACAATAAGCGAATTAATCTCATGGGTATGATACATGAAAAAATGTCATAGTTCAAAAGGGACACGTGTCAGCTTCTCATTGAATTTGAATAACTAACTTTAGCGCCCAAAGTAGAAACTTGTAATAACTTTTAGCATTCATGTTTTGTAATCAAATTACTCTTCCCTCTCATTTCTCATTGTAACAACTTGTAACAAACAACCGATTAATCAACTAATATTTCCAATTCTTTAACCTTTGATTTCAAGATCCATTGGTGCTTGATTTAACATTTCCTAATTGATGTTTAAGCCAAGTCAATCAATTGGTATCAGAGATGCCATCCTGGCACCTCTAATCATCTTCTCCGATTAATTCCAGCAAAAATTTTTTATTTTTCCGTGAATTTACTCACTACGAACTTCAACTGTTCTTTACCTTCAAGTGAGTGTACTATTGTGTTTAAGGGGGTGTTTGGTAAAGAAAATAAGAAAGGACAAAAATAACTTTTAGCTTAATGAAAATATTAATCGGGTTTTGGGGAGTGAAAATAACCACGTTAAAAACTAAATTTACAGAAGTTTGGGGAAACAAAGTGTAGTTTACCCAACTTTTAATATTGTGAGTGATTTGTATTTTTTTGTGGTAATGCTAAAAAAGAAGGAGAGTGAAAATGGTGTTTGATAGTATTGTAGATACTTTGAGTATGAGGAGAAACAATGAGCGAGTTATTCTCATGGATGTGATATGCGCAAAAATGTCAAAGTTAAAAAGGGACACGTGTCAACTTCTTATTTAATTTAATAACTAACTTTAGCGCCCAAAGTTAGTTACTCTCTTTCTCTGTTTATAGTATAAGTAAAAACTTGTAATAATGTTTAGCATTCATGTTTTATAATCAAATTACACTTCCTTCTCAATTCTCATTATTACAACTTGTAAGAAACAACCGATTAATCAACTACCATTTTCAATTCTTTAACCCTGGATTTCAAGTTCCATTTGTTTTTGATTTCACATTTCTTAATTAATATTTAAACCAAGTCTATCAATTGGTATTAGAGCTGCCATCCTGGCACCTCCGATCATCCTCTCCGATTAATTCCAGCAAGATTCTGTTATTTTTGCCAAATTTATTATAGGCTAACTTCAACTGTTCTTTACCCTCAAGTGTGTGTAATATTGTGTTTAAGGGGGTGTTTGGACAATAAAATATGAAAGGACAAAAATACCCTTTAGCCCAACGAAAATATTAACGGGTTTTAGGGAGTGAAAATGGCCACGTTAAAAACTAAATTCACATAACTTTGGGGACCAAAAGTGTAGGTTACCCAACTTTTAATATTGAGATTGATTTATACTTTTTTTTATGGTAGTGATAAAAAACAGATAACCAGTGGTTCAAGAAAGAGAGTGAAAATGGGGTTTGATAGGATTGTAGATACTTTGACTAGAGGAGAAACGATGAGTGAGTTAATCTTATGGGACTGATACGCGCCAAAATGTAAAAGTTCAAAAAGGAATGTGTGAGCTTCTCATTGAATTTGAATAACTAACTTTAGCGCCCAAAGTTAATTAACAGTTTTTATCTCTTTTCTGTAGAAGTAGAAACTTGAAATCATTTTCAGCATTCCTTTTTTTATTAATCAAATTACTCTTCCCTCTTAATTCTCATTGTAATAACTTGTAATAAACAACCGATTAATCAACTATCATTTCCAACTCTTTAACCTTGGATTTCAAGCTCCATTGGCGTTTGATTTAACATTTCTTAGTTGATGTCTAAACCAAGTCTATCAATTGGTATTATAGCTGCCATCCTGGCACCTCTGATCATCTTCTCATATTAATTCCAGTAAGATTCTATTATTTTTCCACCAAATTTATTCACTACTAACTTCAACTGTTCTTTAACCTCAAGTGTGTGAAATATAGTGTTTAAGGAGGTGTTTGGACAAGAAAATATGAAAGCACAAAAAATACACTTTAGCCTAACGAAAATGTTAACCAGGTTTTGGGGAGTGAAAATGACCACGTTAAAAACTAAATTCACAGAAGTTTGGGGACGAAGAGTGTAGTTTACCCAATTTTTAATACTGTGAGTGATTTATATTTTTGTATGGTAATGGTAAAAAAGAAGGAGAGTTAAAATGGGGTTTTGATAGGATTGTAGATACTTTAGGCATGAGTAGAAACAATGAGCGATTTAATCTCATGGGTGTGATATGCGCCAAAATGTCAAAGTTCAAAACGGACACGTGCTAGCTTCTCATTGAATTTGAATAACTAACTTTAGCGCCCAAAGTTAGTTACTAGTTTTTCTCTGTTTTCCATATAAGTAGAAACTTGAAATCTGATGCGTGGGTTTTGCAACCTTTGCACTTAGGTTTTACCTCTCAAGGGATCTTGAGAAGCTTACAACCCCCACCAGGCAGTGTACCTGACTGATGTAGTATAGTGAAGTGGCAAGTACCGGGGGATTGATCGTTCTCTCGAGGAATAGTGTCGTTAGGCATGGAAAACTACTCTAATTAGGTCTAAGGGTTGAGGGATGACTCTTTTTGTATTTTTATGTTTTATGAAAGCAAGTAAAAATCTCGGATTTTGGAAGAGTGGGCGGAATTAGTTGCTAGTCAACTAACCCAAATAACTACTTTTGCAAATAAATTAAAATAACAAGAAAATGGAAATGGTTGTGAAACTTATATGAGAGAAATATGTGTTTACTTAAATTTCCTTACTCCCTAGCTATCTTTTATATGTTAATTGGTTTGTTGTAATTGTGTGGATGATGGGTTGTATTCCTTTAAACCATTCGTAGGGCCGTGTACGATCTTCCCTAACTCTATAAGCTCCTACTTCACTCTTATGTCGAGCCGACTAAAAGCTCCTAACATGGGATCATTAGAATTCGCTCATGCATTAAATACAACCAAATAATCGTAGTACACATCCGATTCATGTTTCTTAAGACGTTCAAGCAAGTTACCGTATAGGAGGTTAGCCAGTTTTCTTAAGCCTAACATCAACTTCACCCACTCATAATAATCACAAGCAAACCAACAACATATAATCAATAGCTAGGTTTCATTAGATCTAAGCAAACACAATAAAGACCTAGCCTAGCATGTTAATTGAAAGACAAGCATAAGATATAATCACACAATACATAGACATATTGAATGATTTGGAAGAGACTTATCTTCAATTAAGCATCCAAGTTTCAAGGGTGGAAAACCCTCAAAATACAGTAGAAAAAACGAGCTAGGGTTTGTTCCCAAAAGTTGCACACCAATGAATGAAAATTAGACGAATATATATAGAATTTATAATCTGACGGCGTCACCTTATAGGGTCTGATGCCGTCACCTCGCCGCCAAAACACTATTCAGATTGCTCAGATCCACTTCTGACGTCGTCCCCTTATAAATCATTCTGGGCGTCTCCCTTTAGCACATAACGTGACGATCTACAACTTCTTACACGTGACGCCATCACGTGTTAAATCTTCAAAACCTTTCTGGGGCGTCTAGTGTAAAAATCATCCTCCTTGTTGTCAAAGTGTGACGCCGTCACATGGTAGAACCTGACGCCGTCAGGTACTGTTTCCAGCATATTTTGAGACTTTGTTGTTTTCTTCACTTTTATGCTCAAAAAACGTCCTAAATGCTTCCTTTTCCAGAATTCCTCTTCAAAGTACCTAAAATGACAAAAGGAACGATTTAAGGCAATATTTGATCAAATAATTACGGAAATCATACACTAGCACCTCACAAATAGTGTTTGGATACTCTCATCTCTCGGGTGTTATAAACCTATGATTGCAGCAAAACTAAGCGGTGAAGCTTGTAAACCACGGATCGTTGTCCCAACGAGCGTTGAAATTGATCTAGTTACTCAAGTCGTGAGTTATGTGAGATGAATGGGTTGAAAAGAGTTGAATTTGTTTTAGTTATACTACGAAAGGTTTGCATAAAGTTTAAATGAAATAAAGAACGATAAGTAAGGAAATAAGTTTAACTATGAGAGAAAACATGAGACTAAGTAAAGCGAAAAAGAATTAAAAGTTTAAACTAAGAAAGTAATAAAGAAAATGTTTTTGTTGTTTTGTATTTAATTAACGAAAGAAAATTAAATTAAGTTAAAAGGTTCAAAAGAAAATTCGACAGAGTAACGGAACGAAATGGATAAAAGTAAACTCCACTCGATGAACGATGGAGTGCAAATAAGCCTAGCTCGGCTTTTAGAAATAAACAAGACAATTAAAAGATTAAGACTCGAAAACTAAAGAACAAAACTCGCTACACAAGAAAATTAAAACTCGCTATGTAAAGTTAAAAATGAAACTCGCTATGCTACCATAAGACACAAACTCGCTACACACTTAAGACACCAAACTCGCTACACTACATGTGATAAATCATACTCGCTAGGGTAAGGAAAACAAAACTCGCTATCTATAGGAAGACCTAACTCGCTACACTATGAAATTAAACTCGCTAAGCTCTATATGAAATCATACTCGCTATGTTTGAAAAGAAAGACAAACTCGCTATGGTGAACTAAAAATGAAACTCGCTACCTAGTGCAACTACAAACCAAACTCGCTAAGTAAATAAAGAAAAACAAACTCGCTATGCCACAAAAGAGAACCATACTCGCTACTAGCCAAGATGAAACTCGCTAGCCAAAAGAAAAAAAGCATACTCGCTATGTGAAAAGTACCATACTCGCTACTAAACCCTAAAGGACTCAAACTCGCTATTAAACCCTATTAACCTACTGGAAACATTTTTTACGTAAACGTTTTATAAAAACTTAATAAAAACTCATTTAAACTCAATATTAAGCAAGACCAATACTCAAAATAAGCTATAGAAAACACAACTAATCAAAATAAGCAAAACATATTCCTAGGGCTTG
>LBNU01008216.1:4877-27966 GCA_014162995.1 Artemisia annua
TGCGACTCATATTTCACTACCACCCTCATATAGAGGTGATCAGCTGGGTAGCGGCAGTTAGCCAAATACTACTTCTTTGCATCTCCCTTTCTTCTTCTCCCTTAGCAACAACAAAGTCATCCCAGGTAGCATAACACCTATTAGACCCGGATAAGGGAAAGTATGAAGCAATTTGAGCCCTCCAAAGATTCAGCCAGTCAGTCACAAACTCTCTGCCGCCATGCCACCAGCACCTCCTTCTTCAAGGTAAGTTTATAAACATAAGAGCCTGTACTCGTCAACTTCTGCATTACTTGCCTCTCTTGTCAGCCAAACCTTGACCCTTCTGAAATCCTCAATGTGCGCAAAACACTCCTGCAATAATCCTCCTGTAACCACGCACCAAGATCCTGATCCAACCACAGAATATGACATGCAGTACTCAAACAACAGAATCAGCAGGGAGGTGTATATCATGAATCTTTGAAAGAAGAGGTGCAGCTCAGCATATGCAGAAACAGAGAAGAAAAAACAAAAGAATTTTTGGACTTCATCTTGATAAACATCAGCATATCTAATCCAAATGAACCTTTGCATCAGCAGCACCAGATACTCTTAGGATATCACAGTAGTGGAGCAGAAGAGTGTCAACCTCTTAAGCACACCAACATATTGAAGAGATCAAGAGAGGCAGATCCCTTGTGCAGCCCAGCAAGAATCTCCAACTCATCCTCGAATGAACCACACAACTTTCTTTGCCCCAGGACTTCCAACTCCGGCACTCCCGCAGACAGAGACCCCCAAGTGCCGGGCGCAACCACGGTGCCAAAACACCACGGAACAACAACCGAACAACGAAAATGAAACTGTGGTGAGAAGGCCTCGACGACGGCAGCGACCAGAGAGAGCCTTCAGTGACGAGGAACAGTGAACCTAAAAGCCCAAAACCGCGACAAAGCGCGGGATCAGGCACAGATATCTTCTCAAGCGGAGGAAACATAAATGAATTCTCAGAAATTTTCATCAATCCAGGTAATCAAGAAATATCAAAGACCACAACACCTAGAAACGCTATATGCTATCCCTCTATCCCCAAAGTCTCACAAGTCTCTAAGGCGAAGAAGGCTATCTTGCAACAATCCAACTGATCCTATGACCCACTTATCAGAGGTATGAATTACACCTATTGCCGTGAGCGAGGAACCACCCGAGGAATGACACCCTATCCTACTCAGTCACATCGAGCGGATTGATTGGTATGTGCTATATTCCACATAAACCTTAGTCTACCTTTAACCCAACATTGGAATGGAAGGAACCTATAGCAGTCTATGCGGGCACCACGAACACAACGGCAAAGCCCGCACAACACTGATCATCGTGTTTTATTGTGATTATGAAATGAACCTTAGCCCCTATGACGAAGTCATTGCTAGACTAAACGATCCACAAAAACAAACCCTACCAAAAGTGCCCAAAAAACAGAAACACGAGAATGTGAGAAAAGAGTTGAACAGACAACGCGAAAAAAGAAAAGACAAACTCTCTCCCCTACTCCATGACACCAAAAACACAGGTGAAGAAATATATATTTCCTCAAAAAAAGGCTCCAAAGAAAAGTACAAAACGAGACACGAATATAAAATAATCCAAAACATCATATACCAAATAATTATATGAAAGCCAACCACAACCTTTATCCCAAAAATACGACGCCGTGAGCAAGATTTAACATATAATTGCGCACACAGATTCCTATTCCTAGGAACCAGGCCATCCCGGATTCAACACCTCCGCATCACTCCAATATTCGCAAGCCATCACCAAATCTCTAACACGTCTATTGCGTTATCTTTCTTAAGAAGTTTATAAGATCTATCTATAGTGTCCCCCTAGCCATCCTACATCCCATACTGAAGCATTACCACATCCCGAACCAGCCAACCGAAAGAATCAGACCCCAGTAATGATGCAGAATCATTACGTACCAATGAGAAGCAAACTACCAATATAAGAGACCTCTAAGGAGAGCTAAGTGCACACAAATAAAACACAGGGAATCTAGAATCCACCATAGAGAACTCCTTACATAACCACCCAATAGCCTCATTTTTTACCAGTCTAGATTTTCGGTTAGTTTTTAGTTCTTTCATAGAATTAGTCATTATTTTCATTGTTGTATGTAGATTTTTCATTATGCAGCAGCTTTTTTATTCTTCATGTTCCAATTCTTTTACTTACGCTCTTATTTCCTAGCTTATTTGCACCCTTTTCTCTTCATCTTACTTCAAGCTTCTACTTTTATCTGAATTCAATATAAGCTCACAAAGTCTTGCACCACCTTTTCATGGAGGAGTGATTTTCGTGCCTCTTATATTATGACTTGAGCTTATTTGGGTTTTGCTAGCTTGTGAGGAGATTTTGTTACGTTTTTTCTTTAGCTTATTTACAAGTTTCCAAGTCGTTATTTTAGCTTTTTAATCTTTATTTTGAGTCTAAAACTTAGATTTTTAGTTACAAGCCTAGAAATAACTTTTTGCTTTATTTTGATTCGTGAGGCTTAGTCTACATTGTTGATTTTGAGTTTGGTTTCTTGCTTATATTGAGTCTAAAAAGTTTTCATTAAGTTTTTATAAAAATTCACGTAAAAAATGTCTCATACCTCTTTCCAAACCCCAAAATAGCGCAGTTAATGTGTATTTTTCCTTTCTAGCGAGTATGGATCATTACCCAGCGAGTATGCTTTTGTGATAGCGAGTATTATACTTGGCTATCTAGCGAGTTTGGTCCATAAGACCTAGCGAGTTTCTTTCTTTAGTTCCCTAGCGAGTTTCTTTCTTTTAATTCTTAGCGAGTTTGATTGTTTTGTAGCGAGTTTGGCATAGGTTAGCGAGTTTGTTTTTCCTTTTGAGTCTAGCGAGTTTAATTTTGTAGTACTTAGCGAGTTTGTCTTTTAGGTCTAGCGAGTTTGGATTTATTTTTAATACATAGCGAGTAAGAGTTCAAGTTACATAGCGAGTTTGGTTTATTAAGTCATAGCGAGTTTCATCTTTATTTTACGTAGCGAGTATTGAGTTTTTGTTAACTTTAGTTTTCGAGTCTTAGTCTTTTATTGTCGTGTCTTGTTTATTTCTTAAGCCGAGCTAGGCTTATTTGCACTCCATCGTTTATCGAGTGGAGTTTACTTTTATTTATTTCATACCGTTACTCTGTCGAATTTTCTTTTTACCCTTTTAACTTAGTTTAATTTTCTTTTCACTAGTTTTATTTTCTTTTAAACGTTTACTTTAATTAATTAAATTTAAAAATACAAAAACATTTTCTTTATTTCTTTCTTTCTTAGTTTAAACTTTTATTTCTTTTACACTTTACTTAGTTTCATGTTTTCTATTCTAGTTAAACGTATTTCTTCTTTTCTCGTTCTTTATTTCGTTTACATTTTATGCAAACCTTTTGTAGTTTAACTAAAACAAATTCACATCTTTTACACCATTCATCTCACATAACTCACGACTTGAGTGACTAGATCAATTTCAACGCTCGTTGGGACAACGATACCCGTGGTTCAAAGCTTCACCAGCTAGAAACCCTACATCAGACTACTTCTGGAGTGAATGTGTGTATGCTCTCAGATCTGCAATATCCATTGTCAGTCAATCTTATGGAGCAGATACTGAAGCATAAGTTGGAGGTTCCTCCTCATATGGTGGGCAACGATGTGACTCATGCTGAGCAACTGATTGCCTTGATCAAGTCCAGGATTGTGGCTAAAAGACCTTTTTCTTGATCATGGTATTATGTATTTCTTTGTATATCTTTATTTTCTTTACTTTCTTTCTTTTATTTAATTTTAGTTGAAAAAAAAACATATATATATTTTTTTAGTCTAACTTGTAGTTGTATAGTTTTTTCTTGTCTTATGTACAGGTTCCTGTGTTGGTTCATTACCACACCACATATGGTTATCAACTCACCATGATGATGACTGCATTCCATCTCAGAGTTGGCTAGTCCAAAGGGTACGGCTTTGGTAAAGACACATCAAATCCGTTGATAGCTGTAATGGTTTGCTCAAAATCATTGGGTACTCAACTCACCCATGTTTGATAACTGAGAGTTTAAAATGGTACTCAATTCACCAGGGATCTTATCCTTTGGACATCCAAAGAATTGACTAGCCCACAAGTGTATGGCTTGTAGTAAAGGCAGTGGAAAACCATACTTGGTAATCAATTCACCAAGGTACTTTCTTATCAAAGAATTGGCTAGTCCTGAGCAAACGGCTACAGGCAAAGACATCTCAAATCCGTTTATGGCTGTGATGATTTGCCAAAAATCATTATGGTATTCCAACACACCAATGATTCATGTTCTGAGTGTTGGACTGGTTACTAGTTTCACCAGGGTGATGTCATGATTCCACCAAAGGATTAGCTAGCCCAAGAGTGAATAGCTACTTGGTAAAGGCTTATCAAATCTATTCTTGATGCTGCTGGTTCTGGTTGCTGCTGTTATAGGAGTGGTTGCTGGAATCTTGGACTTCAAAGATGGTTACTTGTTGCTACTGATGGTTAGGCGTTGCTGCTGGTTACCTACTTTTGCTGCACAATTTAAAGTCTCAATCATCATGCTCTTAGAGTTAAGGATCTAGCTGGAAACTTGAAGTTAACCATGTCAAATTCAAGTTTAGGGGAGGATTGTTGGGAATTATTGAATAAAGATACTGCTGGCAGGTTCCTGCTGATGCATTTAGTGGTTTCTTCTAAGGGGGTAAGACTATAACAACCTACAAAATCTTATCACTATCGTTCACACTATAAATACCTATAGCAGGTATTTCACAGGTAAATTTTTGCTTTTTATGTGCATTCACTACTTGCATGACTCTCTAGACCTGCTCACGTATCCACACAAGCCAAAGATCTCTACACTCACATCCTATAAACTTCTGATATAAGCATAAGATCACAACACTACCACAATAAGTAATCTATCAATCAAACACACTAAACTCATCACAAAACCCTAATTAAGCCCTAATTAGGCCTATGTGTTTACAAAACCTTAATTGCTTATCTAAACTAGTTTGAAAGTATTCAAGGCTTATGTATGAGTTGCCTTAAGAACAATAGGATATCTTAGCACCCTTAGACTCTAGTACAACCTCTTAGATCTTAGGTACAAGTCTCTTAAGCACAAAACCATAACTAGGTTATAACTTCCCAGAAACTAGGTTAAACCTTCTCAAATCTTTACTATAAGCTACCACCACTTAGTATAAGCTTCTTAGAACTTAATCCTAGCCACTAAACACTCATAGGACCCTAATCTAGGCACTAAACCCTAAGCTAGACCCTAATCTCTCACTAAGCAAAATTAGGTCATAACTAAACCTAACTTAACCCTAATCCTAAAACTAAGTACCCTAAGCACCTCAAGCGCCTCTAGCAACCTACCTAGCAGCTTACCCACCACCTTAGCACCTCTAAGCACACAAGCACACACCTCCATCACCTACTTGTCACCACCTTTGACCATAAACACCACACGGTACCCTTTACCACCACAAGCCCCCTAGGTAGTTCCATAGCTCTTCCTACTCAGCTATTAGCTCCTCCTAGTCATCCTCCCTCCTTCTTAAACCTCCCCTCCACGTTACTTGGCCACTACACCAAGAAAACTTAGCCATGAGGGCTAACGAGCACTATATATAGCTCGTTACCCTCATTCCTTCCAAACCATCCCTTCACTCTTCTATACCTCACACACTCTAGTTCTAGCAGTAGTACACAATCCCTAGGAAGCCTAGGAGTTGAGAGAATTAGATTAGAAACCTTTTTCGAGTTCATTTTTAGCCGAGAAACCCTAAACCCTTGCTAGCACCACTTCTAGGTCACGTAAGCTCTTATACTAGTTCTAATTACTTAGGTACTGCTATAAGATAGTTATAGGTTGCCTTAGATCATATTAGAACCCTTACCTAAGCCTTGATCACTAGAACTAGCTCATTTTCTTTTTAAGACCCTAATATGAGTCGAATTGCTATTTTTATGCTATAATCCCATTCCATAAGCTATAAACTAGTTTATGCAACTTAGATAAGCTAATATTAGTTAACCATAAGCTAGGAAACCTTTTTGTTTTACAAAAATATAGTTTGCATGGAATTAGGACTCGTTTTGCAAAGTTTTCCATGCATAGGGGTATATATGGTAACTTTCTGAAAATATTAAGTCTAGGGACTATTTTTGACATTTCTTAGAAGTTATAAGTATAAGGACCCTTTTTGCAAAGTTACATAACCTTAGGATAAAAAGTAAAATAGTTGTAAACTTATAAGGACTAGTTTTGCAAAAGTTATAAAGTTAAGGGTATAAATGGTAAATTTTGAAAACTTATAAGTCCAAGGGTTATTTCTGTCATTTTCCTAAAATATATAAGTATAGGGACTAATTATGTCAAGTCTAGATAGTTATAAGTTTAAATGATATAAGTATTATAAGTTCAGGGTAGATTTTGTAAATATATAAACTACAAGGGTATAAGATGAAAGTATTTTCATATAAATGAAAAACCTATTTTAAGTTAGAAACATAACACAATACTAGGGAGCTTCATATGAGGGGTATCATGTGGATATTTCGTTTTGAAGAGTTTGCTGAGTTTACGATTTAAAGTGCCCTGGCTCCTCAAACGATTATTGCATGACCTCTGAATTATGATGGTCCGAACGGTGTTATTTTATAACTAAAACTCTAATAACCACATAACTCAATAGTAAGGAACTTCATGTGAGGAGTATTAACTTCTGAATTATGATGGCCCGAATGGTATTATGTTGATAACATAATACAATAGTAGGGAGCTTCATGTGAGGAGTCTTATACTTTTGGATTGTGATGGCCTGAACGGTGTTATGTTATATCTAAGACACTAAAAACCCTAAGAATGATTAATTAAGAAACTTGAACAAAATAACTAAAGCTTGACATACATCCACACCTACAATACCACCAGGATACGTGAGTAAGGCAGTCTAGTTTCCGAGTCACTTTTTACATCAATCAGATTTCCCTAAGCCCAGGTGAGTTCATAGCCTCACTCTTTCTAAATGCTTTATAAACCCTGTGAGGGGGATACATGCTTACTTTTCTCTTTAAATCGAATACAAGTCTTTTTCTTTGGTTGTTGCACGAGTAAACTATCTGCCACCACTACATAACCAAATTCATGAATCTAATCACTTGCGAGTGAACGCGAATATAATTGATAGATCTATTGGAGTTTGACAACTCCTGTTGATACTACCTCTCACTGGAGGGTATCAATAAGTATTATATTTGAACCTTCTAAAGGGTTAACTTTGGCAAGTTATCCTTCCCGCCCCCTTATGGTTTGGTCTGCAGACCCCATGACCCGGACTGTTAATGTGTGGTTCATGAGCTTAGTGCAATAACCCCCACTCTTGATAATTGTATATGCATTGCAATTATCACAAACACTACATTTTCCTTGAATGTTGTAACAACTGAACCCTATAGAACTTGTATTTACTATCACTTAAACCTATGACTCTCACTCAACACCTAGTGTTGACTTTTTAAGCATGTATCCTAGGTATATCACTATTACGGAGCTATGGCAGGAGGAGGCACTGAACTCGGAGGACATTCAAACCGTTTATCATTCAAACTTAACATTTCATCTAGACTTTGGGACCTCATCAATAGTAAAAGTATACCTTTTACTGTAAAAACTTTGATCTTTTAATGAATGATAACTAAACTAGCCTTAGGCCCGCCCCGATGGGGCGCTAGCCTTAAGTTTTGTTATTAAAAATAAAAATGTGTTATATATATTCTAAAAAAAATATACATATATAATCCGTAAATGTATCATCTTGACGAACATAAAAGTTGTCATACAATGGATATTTGTAAATAAAGGTAAATAACATTGAGTGTATTGTTTACAAAAAATAAAAATCTCCAATCAAAAAAGTTTAAAAAAATATATAGCATGTGAAGGACTTCTTTATAACAATGTTTGTTGAGTAATTGCAAATGGTTGCCGTTTTCCACTTTCCCTTCCTCATTTTATCATAATATAATCGTTTTCATTTAATAGCTAAACAAAATAATACACAACTAATAGCAAAAGCAAATATAAACAAATTATGACTTCTCATTGAAAACTATTAAGCTGTGTATACATATAGAGATCATAACATTGAACAAATGAATATTAGAAGTCAAACTAACCTTAAAAGTCAAAATATACATATTTTAGGAGGGTATCATACATCAGCAACTAATAGGAAAGATTTCTGAAACTTATTTATCCATGGATAATTTCAATGAATGCGAAAGAAGCAAACCACAATTAACATCCAAACCACTACATCCATAAAGGTTTTAAAGTCTTCAATTTTCTACAATAACCACTATGATACTCGAGAGCACTCGTCGATTGACCATGCCAAAGCTTCACTTTCTAGCCACACACTCTGTATTTTTATGTAAATTCCTATCCTGGTATAAAGTTGCCCAATTAGTTAATAAAGAAAAATTTAGAAGTAGTCTACGAATTTTTGCAATATACACGTTTTCCGACCCATCTGAACAACCCATATTTTCACTTCTAAATATGAAGAACATAGGTCCATACATGATAATTGACAGACTCACAAACATTTTTTACGCCAAAGTCAAGGAAGCATATTTGACGAATCATTTTGAATTGGGTACCAGAAGATCAAGCTATTAATGTGCTACTATGTATATATAATCATATTGGAATATTGTCAATTTGAAACATTTGACATAACCAAACACACTTATAAGTAACTTTTACCCACATAAAAAATGTACATATTTTGTTGCAGCAAGCTGCTTGAATCTACGGAATACCTGAAACATAACCTTGTAAATAGTTTATCTTAACATGAAGGGTGAAGTACGTTAAGAAGGACTTGCAGATGTAACGTCACTTTATCCAGACCAGATTTATTATAGGATTTGAAGAGGTTCAAATCTCACTTTATCCGAACCAAATTTATTACTGGACCTGCAAAATACCATAATAACAAACTTTTTAAGCAACTTTGTTTTCTGAATTTACATGGGAAGTTAGCAATTTATAATTTAAGAGAATATCTTGAACTAATCAATAAACTATTACGACTTATCTCACAGATTTATGCCCATGCTTGCCGGTTTTCATTGCTGCCATGTTTACAAATTCATTTACAAATTCACTATTACGACTCATCTCAGCTAATCAACCGATGGTGAACTTTTTATTTTCTCCATCTTCACGCGCTTCTACACAATAATCCGAAATTTGAGTTTTATACAAAAGAAATAGTACATAAACACATATCAATAAATTAAACCAAAAAATAAGATTCTAACAAAGAGATGTACACACAATGTGATTGTTTGATCAATCAAGTTCTTAATCTTTTTTTGCCAGCTATTATGTCATGAATAGTTTTCATTTCTATAGAGTGAAAACAAATATACAAAATTACACAAACTCAAGAAACAAAACTACATAAACCACAGGCACGCCTGCTTCACCTATGTTGATTTATCGTTTTCCATTGTAAATCGATTTCCATAGTAACATATAGAATGCATACCATTGCATAAGGGCCATGGCAATAGAGTTTCACTTGTTCAAACTATAATCAAAATTAAAAAAAAAAATAACAATAAAATTACATACACTAACCTTTAAAACAATGATTTGTATACGAAATACCTCCGGTAAACACCTCATGATGCTTAATCATCTCCGTCCTAAACGCAATAAAGAAAATTAATTGTTTTTATAAATCTATCAACTAATCAATCAAACAAACCGAAAATCAAAGAATCAATGAAACCACAACTAATGAAAAATCGAATTAGGGTTTTTTTTCTAAAAAAATGNTTTTTTTTTTCTAAAATAATGTATGATGTGGTCATTGGTGAAAAATCGAATTAATTGTTAGGAATTGAAACGAATTGGTGAAATCATTTGTAAGGTTTGAAACGAACTAATGATAATAATAAACCTCATATACCAAAAAAATTGAACAAAAATTAAAATCGGATGACCTAACCTGTAACCAATAGTATGAATTAAGGTGCGTTTTTTGTTTGCAATAAATGAATGTATGTTTTTTTGGATGTATGGTTTCCGTTTGGGGATGAGATTTGTGTTTGATCTACCGATAATATGAATTAGGGTGCGTTTTTTGTTTGCATTAATTGCTCATGGCTGGAATGCATATGGACCATTGGATTGGAAAAATAGCACGTGTCATTATCTCAGAGTTTTGAGTTGGGGGTTTCCATAATGAAAGCTTGTTTTATATAGGTGGTTGATTTGTAAAAGGTTATACAAAAGTCAATTTTAACAATTACAGGTGGTGCTACTTTGATTTGGGGCGATATAACGAACGAAAAAAATAGATCTCAAGGAATGATCGAAGAAGAAGGTTGTGAGGGTGGTTATTATGAGAGAAATACGGACATTCAAGTAAATATTAAAGAGAAAAATAAGGAGATAGCAACTTTACCGTAATACCCTTTTTTATTAAAATAAATTGTTTAATTTAAATCATAAAATGATTGGCTGAAAATAGTTCTCGCGGTTCTCGCAATTTATTTGGTTCTGAAAAAAACCTCACACTATNGTGTTACATTCTTCCATCATATTTTTCACTCATGCCTAAAGAAACACAAAATATATATAAAATGTCCTATCCAATTCTTCTTCCCGAACCTACCAAATTAAAACACTAACTTTTTATATCATGTTCACTATGAGATCCATAAAACCCCAAAAATTAAAAAGTAAAAATTCAACATGCGGCTGTAAGATAATGATAAACCCGTAGGTATAACTTTATTAATAACCACTATATATAATAGTGAAACCCTAATACCCAAAACCTACAATTCGGGCTTGGGCCTAATTATCCACTAACACTCCCCCGCAGTTCGAGCGGCGAAATCGCAAAAGCTCGAACTGGAGAAGTAAACTAAGAAAGCAAATTAAAACAATAAACCAAAATAAATTAAGAAAGCAAATATGCCACCAACAAAAGTTGTCTCGGGAATTGATACCCTTGATTCGACACCAATAAAAGTCGTCTCGGGAATTGATACCCTGGATTCGATACCAATAAAAGTCGTCTCGGAAATTGATACCCTGGATTCGACACCAACAAAAGTCGTCTCGGGAATTGATACCCTGGATTCGACACCAACAAAAGTCGTCTCGGGAATTTATACCCTGGATTCGACATAAAAGACAAAAACAAACAATTAAATAACTATTACTTTTTTTTTTTCAAGAAAAAAAAAATCCAAATAGCCAAACACAGTGTCGTCTTCCTTGCGAACTTCGAATCGTCCTTATTAGCCGAATTGAATAAATGTCCTACACCCTTATATATATGTATATATTATTCTCAAAACAATGAGAATAAAATATACTTTTCGTCTCTTGCTTCTTTCAAACCAAAATGAACCAAGTGAATGTTTAATTTCTTTGCTTGCGTCAACCTTGCAGCCACCAAAGTGGACCAAATATTGGATATTAAGTTTCGTACTTTTTGTGCTAGCTTCGAGCTAAGCGGCACACAAGGATTTATTTTTTGAAAAGATGACATCGACTAATGTTTAAAGGGAGCCCTCCGAACCTCCGGCGTGTAGCCGGCGGCCGGGGGCGGCGGCGGAAGATTTTAGGTTTAGGGTTAGATATTTAGGATCGTATGGCTGATACCATGTAAGATAATGATAAACCCGTAGGTATAACTTAATTAATAACCACTATATATAATAGTGAAACCCTAATACCCAAAACTCACAATTCGGGCTTGGGCCTAATTATCCACTAACAGCGGCAACGGCTGTTATGGGGCAGATGTGCTCGTGTCACCGCCGCCCATCTCACCAGTTGCTAGTCCTTTCTTCATTTTTTTTCTCCCTTCTATTTTTTTCCTTATTCTTTTTTTATATAGTTTTACTTATTATAGAGATACAACAAGGTGATTATTTATTACAGATCTACGACAAGACAAACAAGAATCCATCCAGATCCACGTTAGCGTTGGTGTTAGTGGGTTTACAGTAGTAGTGACTAGTGAGCAGGGGCGGAGCCAGAACTTTATTGTCGAGGGGGCAAAATATTATTATTTTTAGAAACTGCACTAAAAATTGGTCCGGGGGAGGGGGCAAATTACAAAAATACCCGAAATTTTTCAAAAAATTACACTATAAATTTTTTCCGACCCCCCCCCCACACCCCCGGACCCCCTTTATCTCCACCCCTGCTAGTGAGGTTGCCGATGATGGTGGATGGTGTAGGGTTGTGATTAATTGGTGAGGAACAAACCCACTAACAATCTGTGATAACGGCTTTCAATAAAGCATCAAGAACATGTTTCAATGAGCTCAGAGTGACTTTCTTCAAATCATTTTGGGTTTTTATTTTGTTAATTGAAAATATAAGTCTTTGGGAGTTTGGAGGTTTTGAAGCTTTTGAGATTATAATTGGGTGAAGATTTGATTTGGATATGATATGTGAAGTGTATTTGCTTGTAGGTTAGTAGATTAAAGAAGATGTGTTTGTTATTAGAGCATGATAGGTGTTGTTGAAGATATGTTGTTGAACAAAGATACTCTGATGACGAAATGTATTTTTTGATGTAACAAAACGAGTCCATAAAAGAAGTGTGTTCAGATGCGATACAACAGGGTCAGCGAAGTCAACTTATGCTATGTCATCATTTTCCATAATTATCCCATCTAGCACACACAATAAGAAGTTTAACAATATCAATACATTTAATAGAAAAAAAAAAAAAAAAATAGTTACACAACAAAGTAATTTTGGAGAACTTTAATTTATTTTCAATCAATTATCCTTTTCATTTAGAAAAAGAATATTTGTGTTAGCTTAAGGGTATGGTGAAACTAGCAGTAGCAGTTAACACTAACAGTTAGCAGTAGCAGTTTTTCTCATAAAAACGTTTGAAAACGTAGCTGTAGTTGTAATTATAAGATGTAAAATTACTTAAAATGGTATATACACATTAAGAGATAAAAACAATCACAATACAAATAATAAAGTTAATCTTTTAAGATTATCATTATTTTAAGAGTTAATTACATTTTGATCCTCGTAGTTTTTCGGGTATAACGGTTTTGGTCCAATCGTTTAAAAAGTAACGGATCCGGTCCAAAATCCGACGACCCGTAACATGTTTGGTCCAATTTTTCGTTGACCGTTAGTTTGACCAATTAAAACACGTGAAATGACTAAAATACTCTCATCTTAATAGACTAAAAGTGTTACACTCAACAAACCATAAGGACCAAAAATGTAGCTAGCTCATAAATTTACAAAATTAAAATATAAAAAATAAACTTTTAACAACTAAAAACTGTTATAGAAATTAAAAACTATCTAAAAAATTCGAAATAAATTCTGAATTTTTATCAACTAAACTTAAGTAAGAACTAGTTTTCTTTTTAAAAAGAAAGTGAATTTTAAAACTTAGGAAAATATTTTTAATAATTTAGTAACTAAATGTGCTTTTAATCTATATACAATACTAATGAAATACTAAATTTCTTATAAAATTTATAATAGTTATAAAAACTACTTATAAGTTGACAGAAATTCGACAACTAATTTTCATAAAAAAAAAATCTCTTTTCTAATTACTTTTAAAATTTGTCAACGTTTTTACATATGTGTTATTACACGTTTTATATAAGTTTTTATGCACGTTTTTATATACGTTTTTATACACACATTTTTAGACACATTTTATATATGTTTTCATATACATTTTTATCTACGTTTTTATATACATTTTTACATACGTTTTTATCGATGTTTTAATATACGTTTTTTTTTCTTATTTTTTATTTTATATATTTTTTTTATAAATTTTTATTTACGCTTTTATATACGTTTTTATCTACATTCTCAAAAACGTTGATAAAAACGTATATAAAAACATATATTAAACGTACATAAAATGTAGATAAACGTATATAAAAATGTATATAAAAACGTTTATAAAAGCGCAGATAAAAATAGATTAAAACGTAGATAACAATGTAGATAAAAACGTATATAAAAAAGTATATAAAAACATAGATAAAAATGTATATAAAAACGCAGATATAAACGTATATAAAAACATATATAAAAACGTAGATAAGAAAAATGTATATACAAACATATAACAAAACATTGATAAAAAAAAGTACATAAAAGTGTAGATAAAAACATAGCTTAAAACGTAGTCAAAAATGTGTATAAAAATGTGCATAAAAATGTGTATAACAAGTAAGATACATTTTCAAGCAATTAGCCATTTTCAAAGATATGGATGTATTCATTTTCAAACTATTGGACTAAAAGTGAAACACCCAACAAACAACAAGGACAAAAAATAATGTTGTTAACTCTTTTATTTAACAATATAGATGAAAAGATAAAAATGCCCCACAGTTTTAACGATTAAAATTGGTCAAACTAACAACAAAAAATTGGACTAAACCTGTTACGGATCGTTGGATTCTGGATAGGATTCGTTACTTTTTAAACTATTGGACCAAAACCGTTATACCCGGTAAACCACAACGACCAAAAATGTAATTAACTCTTATTTTTATATGCTTAGACACTATATAAATATTATACATAAAACATGATATATTTTTTTTTAACAATGTTAAGAATATATTAACAAAAGACATGATAAGTTAATAAATTATCGATATTAATAAATTGTCAATAATTTATGTTTTTAAGAAATTACAAATTGAACGCTTATACATTCCTTTTGAGTGATAGATAATTACACATATCATATTAGCATATAAAATAATATGAGGGATACAAAGTTTTGATACTACAAAACCGGACCACATATAGCAAAATACATATTAGCTAGAGTGTGGGTAGTACAGTAATTTAAATGCACAAATGTTAATTCATATATCAAATGCTTCTCGAATAACCATTTCAAAAAGGAGCATTCAGACTAAAGTAAAATGGCTAAATGCTTGTTGCCAAACAAGCTTAAAATACTAAATGCTAAATGTTCAACGCTAAATACTTCAAAATACAGCAAAACACTTGTTACCAAAAACAACCTAAGACTCATACTTGAAAAAATGGTGTGGTGGTTTAAATGATGTTGAGGATGGCTCCTTTAAGTTCCTGTACGGTAATTAGAGAGTTAGGTGCAGTGCGTACTTATAACATTTTATTTGTATGTTATCTTAGCGTTATCTCATCAACTTATCAATAACACGCCAATAACTAAAACACTCGCCCGAACAAAAAAACCAATAATACATAATAGTTCTAACTGTGGGTCCCATTTTTTCCTTTTTATTTTATTAAAACAAACACAATTCATTTTGAGCAATGCTACAACAACAAAAAGTTTACAAAAAAATATTCACAAAAATGATGTGTTATGTTCAGATTGAGTTTATCAAAAAGAAGAGAGAGAAATTTAGCAAAAGCCACCAATCAAAACATAACACCTCATATTGTGGTTGTTTTTCTATAAACCTTTTGCAGTTGTAGCATAGCTCTTTATACATTTAAACCAAACTTTATATATTTAAAGGACTAAAAATATAAGAAAAATAACTTAAGGACTAACATTCCAAACATATTAGGACTAACAGTGTAAGAAAAAGTATCAAATAGACTAACAATGTACAAATACAAAACAATGGCTTAAAATAAAAAAGTAAAAAATATACATCTTCTTCTCCATTTGATTGGCAACCAATAATAATAATAATAATAATAATAATAATAATAATAATAATAATAATAATAAGGTTAGCAACCACAAACACAAAAACTCACACAAACACAAAGCCGATTAAAATAAAAGAAAGTCGTTGCATTAGTAGGCTGGATAAAGGGTGAACGACGCGATGAAGCGATGCATTTTGATCCCAAATCGCCCAATAACGGGTTGCACCGTGCCCTTTTAGTACGGAGTATTAAAGTTCTATCTTCATGTATGAGTTTCGATTTTTCATGTCTGGTGTAAAGGAAACTGTAACACTTTTATTAATTAAATCAGATTACAATAAATAAATAACAGAAAATTAAATACAGACAGAAAGGGTAGAAGTAGAAGAAAGACACTATATAACTATAAGTAAAAGAAAACAGTAAAAGTTCAAGGCACGAGGCTCGTGTTTACCACGATTCCCTTAAAATATATTCATCGTCTGCTTTCAGGGTACAACGGCCAAAATAGATGTACTGTCGGACGTGACAAACTTGTGTTTACATAAATAATGCCTAAAAACATTATTAACATTTAGATATCTTTATGTTTTGATAATCACAAAACGTAAACTCATTGAACAAATTATGACGTAAACTAGTATTTAGCGATAAATATTCACTTTGCATCCAAATCACTTAAGGTATGAATAAACAAAGTGTTTATTGCATTCTATGATCAAAGGAACATTTTTCTTAAACACTAGACTTTTTATAAAATGTCAAAAAATATTTTATATCTTTTACAAAATCATTTTTGGAATTAAAAGAATATGTTTAAATCATTATAAATATATGATTTCAAAATTTTAACCAAAAATGACAAAAATGGTCCAGAAAAACCTTCCCCACAAAAAGACAAATCTATGCAACGTTCTGAAGGGGCGCCCCCCTTAATTATTAAGGGGACCGGTCACGCTCCTGAACAGTGTTTTTCTCCCTATAAATATTGGACTATTCCTGGACTTTTTCCTCACCTTTTGCACCCCAAAGTTTCTGATCTTAATCCCCATTTCTATTCTTTAAATCCTTTGATCATATAATCATAAGCTTTTGTTTCCAAGTAATCCAAGCTTCATCTATTCAAGTGCAAGAGAAGAATACTTCAATCTATCAAAAGAAGAAGTATTACAACTTGTTGTGACCTCCAGATCCAAGTTGTTTGTGCATCATCACATATATATCTATTTTATGTATTAGTTGTGATTATTAGATAGAAGTAAGCATAAGGAGTTAGGTTAGCAAGGTGTGTAGGTAGAGAAGTTGTGAAGTAATTTAGGTGTGAAAGTTGTATAGGTGTGAAGAAGAAGAAGTAGTGAAATCAAGTAGTTAGGTGTGAAGAAGTAGTGGTGTGATTAAGTAGTGACTAGATGTGAAGAAGTTGTGTAGAAGGTGTGAATAAGGTGTAAAGAAGTTGTGGTGTGATAATTGGTGTGTAAGGTTTTCTCCGCCATAAGAGAGCTTGTTGACATAGTGAAGAAAACTCTCGGTTAGGTGCTCGGGGAGTAGAGTAGGGCAAGGAAGGTGTCCTTGTAGTCGAACCACTATAAATCTCTTATCTCGCGGTTTGATCTTTCGATCTCTTACTTGTTATTTTACTTACATTATTATTGCTTTAGTACTTAGTTATAGTTGTTTATATTGTGCAAGACTTGAATTTACATAATATTGAATCTACAATTTTTTAAAGTAAATAAAACGTAAAAACAAAGTTTTTCATAATAAATTAAAAAGACGTAAAACTATTCAACCCCCCCCCCCCTTCTAGTTTTCCACAATTGGTATCAGGAGCCACGTCAAACAAGATTTTTAAAATATATTGTATTTTAAAACTTGTAACGATCAATGGAATCTGAAAAATATTTAGAAGGGCAATCTATGCAAAGACCACCACTATTCGAAAGTGATGGATTTTTATATTGGAAAAATAGATTCGAAAATTATGTGAAATCTAAAGATCCTGATCTTTGGCATGTTATTACCTTTGGTGATTTTCCCCCTATTCAAAATAATCTGGAAACTAAAATGGATGAAGTTTTACCTTTTGAAAAATAAAATGATGATTTGAAAAAGAAACTAGCAAAAAATAATGAAGCTAAAATGGTAATTTATAATGCGTTACCGCGCAAAGAATATGAAAGAATTTTTATGTGTAANGCCACGTCAAACAAGATTTTTAAAATATATTGTATTTTAAAACTTGTAACGATCAATGGAATCTGAAAAATATTTAGAAGGGCAATCTATGCAAAGACCACCACTATTCGAAAGTGATGGGTTTTTATATTGGAAAAATAGATTCGAAAATTATGTGAAATCTAAAGATCCTGATCTTTGGCATGTTATTACCTTTGGTGATTTTCCCCCTATTCAAAATAATCTGGAAACTAAAATGGATGAAGTTTTACCTTTTGAAAAATAAAATGATGATTTGAAAAAGAAACTAGCAAAAAATAATGAAGCTAAAATGGTAATTTATAATGCGTTACCGCGCAAAGAATATGAAAGAATTTTTATGTGTAAAACCACCAAAGAAATTTGGGATTCACTACTAATCACTCACCAAGGTAATAGACAAGTCAAAGACAACAAAATAGATCTTCTTGTACAACAATATGAACAATTTACGATTCCGGAAGAGGAATCAATAGATAGTGCTTTTGTTAAATTTAACACTATTATCACAAGTTTAAAAGTACTTGATGAGAATTTTTCTAGTAAGAATTGTGTTTGGAAATTTCTTAGAGCATTGCATCCAAAATGGCGAGCTAAGGTCACGACAATTGAAGAATCAAAGAACTTGATGACGTTATCACTCGATGAGCTTATCGGCAATTTGAAGTTCCATGAAGAAATTATAAAGAGAGATTCGGAAACGGTCAAAGGAAAGAAAGAGCAAATCAAATCTCTTGCGCTAAAAGCCAAAAAGGAACTTAGTGACGACGATGATTCAAGTGATGAAAGTGAAGACGAAGAATATGCAATGGCCGTAAGAGAATTCAAGAAATTTTTCAAGAGACGAGGAAGATTCACAAGACAACCACGAGACGAAAGAAGATTTCAAAGAAATAGAAGCGATAACTACGGGAAAAGAAAGTGCTTTAGATGTGGAAGTTCAAATCATCTCATTGGCGAATGTCCAAAGCCACCGGGTTATGAAAATCAAGGCGCCTTCGTTAGTGGAACATGGAGTGAGAGTGACAAAGAAGAAGTGGAAAAGCCAAGAGACGAAAAATGTCTTGTAGCTAAAGCGACCGATGAAATATGCCTAGGAATAGACTTGGAGCCCGACGAATGGATCAAGGATAGCGGATGCTCGAGGCACATGACGGGGAACCGCAAGTTATTCTCTTCATATAAAGCATATAATGGAGGTAATGTCATTTTTCATAGTGACTTGCATGGAAAAATCATTGGCAAAGGTACGATTTCTCAAGACTCACTTACTATTGAAAATGTTGAGCATGTAGATAATTTGACATACAACTTACTTAGTATAGGCCAAATATGCGATAATAAGTGTAGGGTTACCTTTACCGAGAAAGATAGCGAAATAGTTAAGGATGGAAAAGTAATAGGTAGAGGAATTAGGAAAGGAGGTGTATATGTTATGAAACTAGGAAACAAACCGGAAGATAGGATATGCCTAGCAACCTTAGATGAGAACTCCACTTTGTGGCATATGAGATTAGGACATGCAAATATGCAACAAATACAATCTTTAGCCTCTAAGGAATTCGTTAGAAATTTGCCTAACCTAAGATATGACAAACACTTTTGTGATGCTTGTAAAATTGGAAAACAAGCTCATGCAAGCCACAAAGATAAGAATATAGTATCCACTACTAGGTGCCTAGAATTATTGCATATGGATATATTTGGCCCATCCGCTGTGCGGAGCTATGGAGGAAACCGTTATACCTTAGTAATAGTAGACGACTTGTTAGGAATACGTTTTTCTTATTGAAGATTCGGTCACCCCAAGTATTGTTAAGTATCATGTAGCTCGTAGTATTTAATGTTTTAGTATGAACGTAGTTTAGTGTTAGTTAGTATTCGTGGTGTCGAGTCGGGTCTTTTACCCTCTGTCAGCTCGCTCCACAGCCTAGTAGAGGCATTCATCCATTATATGTATAAATACCCTTCCTCACCCTTGAGGAAGGGTTGGACCTTTCATTCTTTAGTTTACAAGCTCTTTCATTTTCTCTCTCTCTACAAAGGCTCCCAACTCTTTCTCTCTCTAAACTAAACCAACGAACCAAACTTAGTTCCTTATGATGTTTGTGACTTAATAGATATCCTACAATTGGTATCAAGAGCCTAGGTTTCATCTTAGGGCCTTGGAAACTCGGATTTGTTGAAGTTCTTATAGTGTTTGGTTAGTTAGTTTAGTTTTTCTTGGAAAAACATCTTGGTTGATCTCGTTAGTGATATACTTTGTGTTATGGATGTACTTTTGTGAATAAAGGTGTTATATCTTCTTAGTTTTTCAGTTGGTTTAGCTTTTTCAATCGTTTGTGTGGTGCTTGAATGATCTTAAGTTGGTTTTCTTGATAGCGGTTAGCTCCTCGTTGTTGTTTCTTGGCAGCGGTTAGCTCACTTGATTAGCGGTTTAAGTTAGCGGTTTGCTGTATTTGCTATTTCTGGACTAAAGGACAAACCGCTAGATAGTGACTGTTCTGGCGGTTAGTGACTAGCGGTTAGTACGTTTTTGGCGGTTTGTGTGTTCAGCGGTGAAGTGTCAGCGGTTACTTACTTAGCGGTTACTAGAGTAGAGTTTATCTTTTCAGCGGTTTGCTGCCCAGCGGTTTACCTGTTCAGCGGCTACCTCATTTCAGCGTTTACTCTGCTTTAGCGTTTACCTCACCTGTCAGCGGTTAACTTGCTCAACGGTTTGCTTAATTCAGAGGTTACTTTTCTCAGCGGTTTGCTTCATCTCCAGCGGTTTGCATGTATTGTGTGGTAGTGTGTAGCGTTTAACTAGAGTGTGAGAAACTTATTGATTTGTTAACGACTTGTGCTTGGTGAATAGTTACAACTTAAGTCGTTTCGATTAATCTGATAGTGATAGGACGTTGCTAGTTGACTCTTACAACTTGACTTATCACGATTAGATATATTGTCACTTGACTTGTCGCGACTTGACACCTAGTACGAATTGTGACTCATCTAAGTTCTCATTCAAGTTTAATCCTCACATTTCATCTTTCGGTTTCCTCTGTTGACTTTAGTAAAATCCCGAGAAAGAATCGATTTCTCGGTTTAAGTCTAAAGAGTTGTAAAATCCCGTTTAAGACTACACCATGTCAACCACGACTTCAATTGATGACATCCAAGCTGTTGGGTCCGACACTCGACCTCCTATGCTCGACAGAACTGACTATGAGTCATGGTCCCAAAGAATACGTTTGTATTGTCAAGGCAAGGAAAATGGGGAGAACATCCTAAGATTGATTGACGAAGGGCCATTTCAAATGGGTACTACAAGAGATGTTATCTCGACCAGTGAAGATGGAACAGTCACCTTTGGAATTGACAGACCTCGTACTTACAATGATCTTAACGAAGCAGAAAAGAAATGATATGATGCTGATATTCGAGCTTCCAACATTGTGATACAAGGATTACCCAAGGACATCTACAAACTCATTAACTTCAATACTGAGGCCAAAGCTGTTTGGGACAATGTCAAGATGCTCCTACCTGGTTCGGAACTTACCAAAGAAGATCGGGAGTCTCAGTTGTATGATGAATTCGAGCACTTCAAGATGAATCCCGGTGAAAACATCACAGATTACTATGTCAGATTCCACAAGCTTGTGAATGACATGAGAATGATCAGAATGACAATGCCTAACATCCAACTCAACTCAAAGTTTGTTAACAACATGTCACCAGAATGGGATCGGTTTGTCACAGCTGTGAAGCTAAACAAAGGACTCAGAAACACCAATTATGAACAACTCTATGCATACTTGCAACAACATGAGAAGCATGCCATGTATGATCGTCAGTTGAGATAAAAATTCAATCCATCAAATGACCCTCTTGCTCTCCTCTCCAGTGTTTAGGGGCTCAACCAATCCTCACTTGATTCAATCAGTCACCCTCCTGCACAAGCAACACATAATCAGTCTGCCCTTGGCCAATCTTCCATGCAACCTGAAAATGTCAAGGATAATCAACAAGACTCAGGGAACTCTCAAATTGACAAAAGGATCGAAAATCTCTCCAACCAAGTCTCACTGTTGGTTCAACATTTCAGAAGTACACTTCCTCGAACCAACAATCAACTCAGAACATCATCTAACCCACGTAATCTTGCTGTTGTGGAAGATGGGCGTGTTGTGGTTCAAGGAAGGGAAAATGTCTGGGGAAATGCTCAGAATAGGATGGGGAATGCTAATCGAGGGCAGGGAAGGTAACCCAAGTGTTACAACTGTGGTGGGTTAGGTCATATTACAAGGAACTGCACTCAACCAAAACGTCCTTAGAACTCAGATTACTTCAAGGATAAGATGTTACTGATGCAAGCACAAGAGAATGGAGTTTTGTTGAATGAGGAGCAATTGTTGTTTCTTGCGGGTGATGAAGGGAACTCATTTGATGCCGATGTGGATGATCAGCCAGTTCAGGATCTAGCTCTCAACGATCCAAACATCTTCCAGGCCGAAGATTGTGATGCTTTCGATTCTGATGTTGATGATGAGCCCACCGCAAAGACCATCTTCATGGCCAATCTTTCATCTGCTGTCATATCACCACAACAATCTGGTTCCCCCAATTCATCCATCATTTCTGAGGTACTCAAATTGTATGACACATACGAAACATGTGATGTTCCTAAGATTCTCAATGAAGTACAGCAAACTAATGTTGTCACGCCAGATGATGTTGATTTGGAAAACAACCATGTTTCCTCAAGTCAACAAAATGTGGATTACAACAAAGAATCTGATGTACCTAGTCGAGCATCTTCCGTTGCATGTGTTGATGATGCGCGGGATTGCGACCACACACTAGGGTTTTACTTCTCAAGGGATCTTGAGAAGCTTGCAATCCCCACCAGGCAGTGTACCTGACTGATGTAGTATAGTGTAGTGGAAAGTACCGGGGGATTGATCGTTCTCTGCGAGAATAGTGTCGTTAGGATTGAAAAGCTACTCTAATAGGTCTAGGGGTGAGGGAAGATTCTTTTTATATTTTATTATTTTTAGTTGGACCTAGCAACTATTTCGGCCCACTCCTTCAAAACCCGAGATTTTTTACTTTGCTT
>LBNU01008216.1:33013-56722 GCA_014162995.1 Artemisia annua
TGTATTAATGATATTGTAGTTTAAACTCATTTGTGTGAAATGGTTTGAAACAATATTTTAATGATAAGAACTTGCATGCAGGTTTGCCTATGGAAACCATATGGAAACCAGTTAATTAGCAATGTTGGTACTTATCAAGAAATTAGAACCCGGCCTAATTATTTCTTTAGGGGATATTTATATAGTGAATGGGTTCAAGTTGTGGCATAATAGTATTACTTTAAAGGTAGAATGTTAAAGCCTTCGTGTGTTGATCCATTTGAGTTTCATTAGCAAATGTTTGTTAGCGAGTGATGATGAAAATATATAGGTTGCCACTTATCAACAAATTAGAACCTGGCGTAATTATTTCTTGCTGATACATAAAGAGTTAATATGAATTTGAATTTTATAGTATAAACCATGTATTGCCTTAACATATGCTCTGTTTTTTTGTAGAAAGATGGCTTTTGAATTTTTTGTGAGGTTAAACCCAAACACGTATCCGGACTCGCAGGTATTCGCATACATAGGCCTTCATGATACTATATACCATAAGTGTTCATTTAATGAATGTCAAAGTCATTATATTGAAATGCTTGCAGGAACTACCGTATGCATACGTGGAAAAGTGTTACAATGGCAGGAGTGATATCTACATTACCAGTGCACAAAGGGTTCGTTTCAGAGTCAAAGTATTGACTAAAACAAACGGCCCCTTGTTGCTAAGCGGTGAAAGATGGAGGGCATTCGCTTTGGGAAACCTTAACCGGGATGTAAACATATTCCATTTTGTGGAGCAAGGAGACGACTGCTTCTATGTGACAGGATACAAACAAGATGGAACTGAATTCGGTGGGTACAACATGAACGCTNTTGCTTTTTGTGGAGGAAGGAGACGACTGCTTCTATGTGACAGGATACAACCAAGATGGAACTGAATTTGGTGGGTACAACATGAACGCTGGTCGGTTTTCAAGGTTCCAGTCTCGTGTTTTTTACTTCTTTGATTTGTGCCAGGTATTAGATATTGACAATTAATAATCTTACGTCAAATGTGTGATTTCATAAGTCAAAGAATGTTTAATTTTTATGTAGTTCTAATGTTAGTATTAAAAATTATTTGCAGACACTACCTGCTGCATTCTTGAATGGAATAGGTTATGCATACCAAATAAGAATAAAGGGAGATGGGTTAAAATTTGACGTGAAAGTGAAACATGTTCAAGCGGGAGGAGCAAACGGGCAGGATGTGAATGAATTGGACATGGAAGACTGGAACAACATTGAAGAGCAAATGGGCTTAAAAGCGGGAATGATTCTAATTTTAACAAGGAAACACGCTACAAAGTTATTGCTAACCGGCTTCAGCATTGATGGTAATATAGTTACAGACGGGCATTATCTTGGTGCCACCAATTTGCTCATGATTCAGCCTGGTTTGTTACTTACCGAAAGAGGTAAAAAGTACGGATATAGTTTCATACTTCAAATTATCATTGTCAGTGTTTGATTAAAATTATAAACAATTCTTTGTAGATGACAAGCGAATGAAACATATTTGCCAATGGCCTTCACATGGAGACCACTTTGGTGAAGGTCGTTCTTTCTATAAAAGATTGTCAGCAATTCAAGCGATTCATAAACTTGTACGTATATGTGTGATCGAGGCAGAATAAGCGGTGAAGCTTTTACCACGAGGATCGTTGTCCCAACGAGGGTTGAAATTTATCTTGTCACTCGAGTCGTGAGTTATGTGAAGTGAATTGGTTTAAAAGGTGTGATTTGGTTTTAGTTATACTACGAAAGATTTGCATGAAGTTTAAATGACATAAAGAACGATAATAAAAGAAATAAGTTGAGCGAATAAAGAAAACATAGAACTAAGTAATAAGTAAAAGAAATGAAATAAGGTAGAAATAAAGAAAATGTTTCTGAAGTTTTATATTTTAATTAACGAAAGGAAAAATTAAACTAGTAAACGTTTAAAGATTTAACGGACTAAAGACTTTAACTAATTAGAAAATAAAGTAAACTAAGTTTAAATAAAACTAAAAGTTTTGAAGAAATTTCGGCAGAGTTTCGTTTAGAAAATGAAATAAAGAGAACTTCACTCGATAACTCGATGAAGTGAACAAAAGCCAAGTCCGGCTTATAAAAGAAATAAGAGATGAAAATTAGGAAACTAGACTTGACTCTAAAGAAAAGTAAAAAAANCCCGTTACCACTGGTAAGTATTGTTATGTTCCTTTTGTACACATCGTTCTAACAAAATATATAATTAATTAAGTCACCCTGTTAACCCTATTAGGTAATTGATCATTTGTTTTCTATAACCTCTTGTAAATATATGTCACTTTCTTGGTAAATGTAGATAGTTAATTGGTTTTAAAAATATAAGTCACCATGTTAAGCCTATTACATGAACATGGAACTAGAATTTACCTACCTAATTGGTTATTCCTCCTTGACCCAAACACCCCTTTAGGAACTGTTTCATTATACTTGATTGAATTACTACCATAATTCAATACCACATTCCATAATTTAGATATCCTCATTACTTGGACTGTCTTTTAAACTTTTAACCTCAAATCAATTGCAGTTTGACGTTGTTTTCTATAATCTTCAATAACTTGGACTGTATTTTTGTAACTTTCCTAGGGACTACATTTATTAACATGGACAAGTCTTGGATGTTAACTACAAGGACCAGCAAATCATATGTGGATGGAGTACAGGCATTTATTGATTATGCACTAGACAAGTTGCATAAGATGGGGAAAAACGAACCACGAGTTAATAAACTTCGTCTTTTACTGCCATGTCCGTGTACAAATTGTTTAAACCACATAGAGCATACAGTGGATGAAGTGCAGTTCCATTTATTCAGCAATGGGATTTCAAGTTTAGTGTTTCCAAATAATTGGGTTTTTAGCAGGATATTACAGTACCTACCCATCATTCAAATTCCTTCCAGGAATTTAAGCTTGTGTGGTGTCATGAGTGTTCTCGGCGAACAGGTGTGGGTATTTGGCGCAGATTTTGTCCTCGCGCTCCCATGTATACTCGGGTCCTCTTTGGGAGTTTCAATGAACTTTGACGATGGGTAAGCGGCTGTGTTTCAATCGTTTCACTTCGCGGTCCATAATCTCTATGGGTTCTTCCGTGAAGGCAAGTTTCTCATCAAGCTGAATCTCTTTCAGCGGTATTACCAGAGTTCTTCAGAAAGACACTTCTTTAGGTTCGAAACGTGAAATACATCGTGTACACGGCTGAGCTCTTCTGGTAATTCAAGTTTATATGCCACAGGACCAATCCTTTCCATGATTTTGAAGGGTCCAATGTATCGGGGTTTAGTTTTCCGCGCTTTCCAAAGCGGACAATTCCTTTCCAGGGTGATACTTTCAACATGACTNAAAGAAGCCACTTTATGAAGGATGTCCTGATTTCACAAAGTTGTCCGCAATAGTTAAACTACTCAACTTGAAGGGTAAGTATGGAGCTTCTGATAAGTTCTTTACTGAATTACTATGATTGATTAAAAAAATGCTACCAGCTGGTAATGAAATGGTTGAAAAAACTTATCAGGCCAAAAAACTAAAGAAAATGATGGGATCAGGATACGAAAAAATACATGTATGTAGCAATAACTGCATTCTTTACTGGAAGACTAACAAGGAGTTGACTGTTTGTCCAACTTGTGGGATATCAAGATGGAAGGTGGATAATAAGACACGTAAAGTGTATGAAAACACTCCGGCAAAGGTAATGTGGTACTTTCCAATTATACCAAGACTACAACGACTCTTTAAGTTAGAGAGTATTTCAGAAGATCTAAGGTGGCACGCAACAAGGAAGGTAACAGATGGTGTTTTACGTCATCCTGCAGATTCACAGGCATGGCGTACCATAGATGAAAAATTCCCCCAGTTTGCCAAAGATCCGAAAAATCTANGTTTTAACAGTCATATACAACCTTCCTCCATGGTTGTGTATGAAAAGAAAGTTTATTATGCTTTCGGTATTAATATCGGGATACCCGGGAAATGATATCGATGTTTTCTTAGAACCGTTGGTTGATGATCTGAAAACCTTATTCAATGATGGGGTTGATACATATGATGCATTAACAAAAGAAACCTTTAAGCTACGTGCCGTTGTATTATGGACAATAAATGATTACCCTGCACTTGGTACATTATGTGGCTGCCCGTACAGCGGATTCAAAGGTTGTGTAGTATGTGGGAAAGATACAAATTGTGTTAGACTTTCTGCCTCATCCAAGCAAAGTTATGTTGGTCACAGACGATATCTACCATATGACCATCCGTTCAGAAGGCAAAGGAAGGCATTCAATGGACAACCAGAACATCTCCCGGCTCCAAATCCAATGACCGGGGAACAAATATACAACGAGGTACAACATATTGAAAATAAGTGGGGAAAAGGAAAACGGACAAACAATAATGCATCAGAAAACCAAGAAGATACGAGAGGCAGAGGTGGGAAGATTCAAAAGCAGAAAAGAAACACAACAGAAGAAGAGGGTAGTTCAAGCCAATTAAACTTACAAAACGGTGCGTATTGGAAGAAATTCAACATTTGGTATCGAAAACTTAAGTATTGGAGGCATCATTCTGTTCCACATTGTATTGATTTTATGCACGTAGAAAAGAATGTTGCTGAGAGTCTCGTCGGAACTTTGCTACATGTTCCAGGAAAGACGAAAGATGGACTGAATGCTCGATTGGATCTGGCTGAGTTGGGGGTAAAGCAAGAGTTGTTTGCTATGCAAGAACAAGACAAAACAACACTACCTCCAGCAGGTTACACATTAACGAATGCTGAAAAAGACATTTTTTGTGAAACGTTACACAACATCAGGGTACCACAAGGCTATTGTTCAAATTTCTCTTCTTTGGTCAATCTAAAGGATAGGAAGCTCATTGGCCTAAAATCGCATGACTATCACATGCTAATGCAAGAGTTTCTGCCCATTGCAATACGATCAATCATGCACCCACCGACACGAAATGCTATTATCAGGTTTTGCTTTTTCTTTAAATCGATATGTAGCAAAGAAATAAAATTGCAAGAGCTAGATAATATGCAAGCAGAACTGGTAGTGACATTGTGCCTACTCGAGAAGTTCTTTCCTCCATCATTTTTTGATATTATGATACATTTGACTGTGCACCTAACTAGGGAGGTAAAATTATGTGGTCCCGTATGCTTTCGGTGGATGTATCCATTCGAAAGATGTATGAAGGTTATTAAAGGACATGTGCGAAATAGAAATAGACCAGAGGGATGCATTGCTGAGGAGACTATTGCGGAAGAAACAATAGAGTTTTTTAGCGAATATCATAAATCCATGAAAACTATTGGTATCCCAGCTGATAAACATGAAACTGATGAAGATGAGGAAGGAAAGCCATTGTCGGCCGGCAAATCAAGTGAAGTTTCTGCGGAACTCTTTCNTTTTTTTTTTTTTTTTTTTTTTTTTTTTTTTTTTTTTTTTTTTTTTTTTTTTTTTTTTTTTTTTTTTTTTGATTGATGGTAGATCTGATAAAGGAGAGATAGATGTGTGTGTTCAATTATTAGATTTCGTGTGTGTGGCTGTGTGTTTATGAGGGTGAAGGTGGAGAAGAAGTGTCAAGAAATCTCTAGAATTAGGGAAATATGTGGGAAAATAACTGAATGGGAAACGGGGCGAAGCACTGTAGCACCATAATAGGACTGTAGGAGACCCTTTTTTGAGGGGAGTGACCGCACAAACCTACCTGAAAACGATGAGCGGCTAGGAGGAAGACGATCTGAGAAAGGAAAAAGATGGATGTCTATCTTTGGCACGTAAATACATGAGTCAAAAAAGAGGAAACGCCTAAATAAGTGTGCAACTAATATTTGAAGACTGGGGCTTTTTTGTTCTGGGTTTTTTTTACTATTCCGTTTGTTTATTCAGGCATGGGACCCAATTGTTGTAGAGTTAATATTATTAAAACGATTTTAAATTTTTTTATCAAGGCACAGTGCCCTATTTCCTCCCCCATAGTATATAGAGGGAATTTTCACATGACAAAAGTTCCAAACACAATTCCAAATTTTACTTCAAATGATGATGCACACGAGGTCAATGAATACATGTTTCAAAAGTAACAAGGTGAATATGTGATTTACAAGAGTTCAGATGAAATATGTAAGGCATCAACTCATACTCCTGATCAAGAACAATCATACCCACTCGAGTTCTTAAATTTTCTAAATTCTCACGACATGCCACCTAATGCCCTAAAGCTAAAAAAGGGCATACGTGTAATGCTCCCACGAAATGTGAATCCGAGCTCGGGTTTGTGCAATGGGACTCGCCTCATTATCACCCATCTAGGAAAATTGATCATCTTATCTATCTAAAGATTGAGTCTCAATAATTAAATGTTGAGTCTTAATGATTAATGTCACTCAATAGGTAAGATTCTAACAACTAGTGAAATTTGACATGCATTTAGTTCATGAATTATTGATGCATCAAGTTTAAAGAAAGAGCTCTACAATGACTGATATTACTACCAAATGCACAATTCTTTTCATTATTGAGCCAAATATCAATTGCACTGACAAGTTACCAATTTCTTTTACAAGTCTCCATCATTTAATCTTTTGCTCCTTTCATTTGGCTTCAAATAAGTACATAAACCCTTCAACCACCATCATAATGAAACTGATGAAGATGAGGAAGGAAAGCCATTGTCGGCCGGCAAATCAAGTGAAGTTTCTGCGGAACTCTTTCAGAAAGCACATTTGTATGTCATACAGAATACAGATGAAATTGTACCGTATATTGAGTAAGTGTTACTAACACATGTCTATTTCGTTAACTGAAAATGAACTATCAAATATAATACTCATACACACATATATNATTAATGTCACTCAATAGGTAAGATTCTAACAACTAGTGAAATTTGACATGCATTTAGTTCATGAATTATTGATGCATCAAGTTTAAAGAAAGAGCTCTACAATGACTGATATTACTACCAAATGCACAATTCTTTTCATTATTGAGCCAAATATCAATTGCACTGACAAGTTACCAATTTCTTTTACAAGTCTCCATCATTTAATCTTTTGCTCCTTTCATTTGGCTTCAAATAAGTACATAAACCCTTCAACCACCATCATAACACTATTTTGATTACATCCCTTACAAATAGTACCAATATTCACATGACAAAAGTTCCAAACACAATTGCAAATTTTGCCAATGTTGCAAAAATCGCCCTAGGCGGCCTTGTAATCGGCGATTACAAAGTACACGACCTTCCACCTTGTTGATTTTTACAAGGTAATCGGCCTTGTAATCGGCAATTACAAGGTAATCGGCCTTGTAATCGGCTATTACACGCTACAAGGTGGTCAACCGCCTCACTACCGACTCACGATTTTTGCAACATTGAATTTTTCTTCAAATGATGATACACATGAGGTCAATGAATACATGTTTTAAAAGAGAAATGCTAAACATTCCTAAAAAATGTGCCTACTCACAGGATGCTGACAATTGTCAGAACTGACGGTTTGGATGCAGAGAGAGAATGGGTGGGAAAAAACTACTCCGTATATAATATTGTTGTGTGTGTAGGAGGATTTGTAGGATAAAATGATAAGAGGGTGTAGCAAAGCTCGTTTTAAAAGCAACAAGGTGAATATGTGATTTACAAGAGTTCGGATGAAATATTTAAGGCATCAACTCATACTCTTGATCAAAAACAATTATACCCACTCAAGTTCTTGAATTCTCTAAATTCTCACGACGTGCCACCTCATGCCCTAAAGCTAAAAAAGAACATACGTGTGATGCTCCTACAAAATATGAATCCAAGCTCGGGTTTGTGCAATGGGAATCGCCTCATTATCACCAATTTAGAAAAGTTGATCATTCGAGCAAAAAACATTACCGACTCAAATATAGGGGATACAACCTTAATACCAATAATTACCCTCACCTCTACGAAATCAAAATGGCCATTCTTAATTAAAAGAAGACAATTCCTGATAAAACAGTGCTACCTGAATGCAACCCTATAAGTAGTATGTGAGAAAATTGCAGTATTCACTCCTTTTAGTTCTTCATATCATGCGAATTAGATGGAATGGAGTATCTTTGATTTGAATATTCTTTTGTTATATTTGAAGTCGGTTTAAAGACTATGTCGTCCTTTTCATTTTCTTCATGCGTCATGTATATTATTATGGGATAGTTGCATAAGACTAGGGTGAAGGTTTTTAGGGTGCGTTTGGTTCGTTGTAATCCATTGTAATTGTAATCTGAATTACATTGCAATCATGTTTGGTTGGCAGAGTGGAAAGAATTGTAATCTAGATTACATTACGGTGACTGTTTGGTTTGCGTTGTAATCGTAATTTCTCCAATTACAACAAGTGAAGGAATCCAAATTACATAGAAAGTTGGATGGAAAGTTTTAAATTACGTTGTAATTCAGAATTTATATATTTAAACATTATCATTATCATTATTATTATTATTATTATTATTATTATTATTATTATTATTATTATTATTATTATTATTATTATATAATAAATAATAATAATATTATTATATTATTATTTATTATTATATTATTATTATAATAATAATATTTAGTATTAATTATTATTATTTATTATTATTATTATATTTATTTTATTATCTTATTATTTTATTATTTTTAATATTATTATTATTATTATTATTATTATTATTATTATTTCTTTTTTTATTCTTTTACTATTTTTAATAATATTTTATTATTATTATTATTATTATTATTATTATTATTATTATTATTATTATTATTATTATTATTATTATTATTATATATTATATTAATTATTATTATATTAACTTTTTAAGTTTTATAAAAAAAAAACTTAATTCATTACATTGCGAGTCAACCAAACACATCGACAGATTTCATCAATTACAATTACAACACATTACAATTCTTTGAATTACAATTACATCAAATTACAATTCCTTCCAAAACATCAGTGAACCAAACGCCTTAGGGTTGAGTTAATATTGAGTTTAGTTTTTTATTCTTTTTGAGAAGGTGTTTGATGAAAAAAAATGTAGTTTATTAGTATTAGTATTACTTCTTTTAACCTACAAATTGTTTTCATTAACACCTTTTGTAGCGTTGAGTGCTAGTACATCCGATTTGAACAGATAAATTAAATGACTTAGTTAAAATAGAAAAAATACGGCGTATTAAAACTATCACACTCAGCAATGAATAGAAAGGAAAAAGTAATAATTTTGGTTCGAAGTCATTTGTAAATTATAATAACAAATAAAAAAGTTGAGTTTTAGGCATAAGCAAAAATTCAAAATTTTTATCGAAAAACAAAACTTGTGCATCGCACGGGCCAGAATGACTCGTTTACATACTAATACTTATTTTGCATATTGAGTGTTAAATTTCATAAGCTTAATTTTTAAAGGAAAAAATGGGATGATCAATTGATATTTTTGTATAAAAGAGAAAGTATATAATGAATGGGAGTGAATAGTGTTTTCTTTGTAGTAAAATAAGATGTCTAACTTATAAGTTATAAGACTAATAATATGTGTGACAAAAAGATTAAAACACTTGGCTAGGTACATATGAGAAAAGAGAATTATGTAATCATTTTGCCACAAAATGTTTATATAATCATATTTTTAAGCACATGAGTTAGACATGAGATCTTCATATTGTTATAAAATATTTGAATTGTTTATATAATTGATGTGTGCAAATTAAAAATGAAAATATACAAACAAAGTACTTCATGTTAACGTGTAAATAGTGTGAAAACAACTACATTCATATTTAACAAGCTTTCTAGCGGACGTTAGTGATTTTAAACACTCGTGATACAAAATGAAGATGAGGGGCCGGTAGTGGGGACCGATGTAACATCTGAAAAAGTTGAATCGATGGTTGAAATCAGAAATGATTTCGACAAGCCGTAAGGGGGGTGGCAACGCATTCGGCATGGGACTCGGCATCATCGGCATGACTCGGCATGAGCAATGCCAGTCCAGCGGTTTGGTTCTTGCGGCAAGCAAATCGGCAAAGATTACCGATTCGGTATTGTCTTTTGCAATCAATTTTTCGAACGTTGGCAATAAATACAAAGGATGATGTATGGTGAATCATGGTTGCCACTAAAAAGTATGATGAGGTATGGTGAATCATGATATGTGTTGGCTTGATTTGATTGGTTAATGCCGAATCATAGTGAGGCATGGCGAGTCATGACTGCCACAACCCTAACGATTAACTTTTTATTAGTTAAAAGTTATTAATACGCCAATTTGATATTTATTACTGTATTAAATGAGCATACACACGGACCGATCTACATAGAAGGTACGCATAACGCGTTTCAAGTAATGACAATATTCTGTTCAAAAAAAAGTAATGACAATATTGTTGGTTAAATTGTAACAATCAGAAACATAATGGTTAAAGCGACAAAACGAGAAAATGAAGGTAGTGCCAAAGACTTAGAAGTCAAATGTCAACCTAAAGCTTATCATTAGAAGCAACTCACACGGTTATGTACAAGTTCAAAAAAAAAAAAAAAAAAAAAAAAAAAAAAAAAAAAAACGTTGTGGTATCAAGTAGCATGTATATATAAAAACTTACATTATTTGTCTAATAATCTAGTGTGGTTAGTAATTTTAAAGATTAAAAATAAAATAAAATAAAAAATAAATAAATTGATGGATTAATTTATTTGTTCATTTTTAACAAGAGAAAACACTTACATTTTCTATCACCCTTTTTTGTTTTTATCACAATCCACTTTCATTTTATTTTTTATTTTTTATTTTTGAAAATAATACCTCATCCGTCACACATTAAGTAATTAGTATACTATTTTATAATATCTCATAATAAGTGTTGAATTTATATTTCAATCAATGAAAGAACTTTCCACATATAATATTTGATTGATAAAGATGGTACTTAGTGTATTTTGGCGCGAAGCGGTGGGGAGCTTTTAACGGCGGTGAGCGGTGAGTAGTGAACATTTTGAATTTTAATGGTCATTTGACAAAAAAACGGTGAGCTTTACTAAATTTAGGAAAGCTAATTTTTCAATGATTATTTAGGAAGCAGTGAGCGGTGAGCTGTAGGCTGTAGCTACTGCTCACATCTCACAGCTACTGCTCAAAGGTCAAAGTTACTGCTCACAGCTCAAGCCTACTGCTTACTGCTATTGTTCACTGCTAATTTTAACAAACACACATTTAGTGTGATTTTTAAAAACTTTGTGCATTATGAAAGTGGACAGTTTATATGAGATAAAGAGAGTATATCTCAAAAACTGTTAACAGTTAGATGAAAAAAAATANAAAATTCCCCTGATTAAAATTCGCTTGATTAGCATTTTGATAATTTCCTTGAAAATTCCCTTGATTTCCATAATTAAAATCTCCTTGATTTTGATAAAAATTCCCTTGATTCGGGCCTTGATTTTGAAAATTTCCCTGATTTTGAAAACCCCAATTTTGTGATTGATTGAAATTACCTTGATTTTGATTATTAAAACCCTGATTAACCCTAGATTGATTCTGATTTGGTTGATTAGTCTTATTAAGCAAATTGGGGTTCGGGTTGTTGAAACCGGGTGGTCCAAGGTAGTTGTTTGAACGGTAGCTGAGGAGATTACGGTCTCCTTGGGGTGGGTAAACGTTAATTCCCGTATTTGCAGCGTAAACGTTCTCTTGAGTGTAGCCACCGGCGGCTGGGCACTCGTAATACGGATGTGGACCACCGCAAGTCTCACAACTTGGGTTAATAGCGTGAACGAGTTGGGCCGGTTTTTCTTTTTCTTTGACGAGAAGACCAATTTTTTTGGTAAGAGTCGTAAGAACATTCATCACATCGTCATTANATTTGCAGCGTAAACGTTCTCTTGAGTGTAGCCACCGGCGGCTGGGCACTCGTAATACGGATGTGGACCACCGCAAGTCTCACAACTTGGGTTAATAGCGTGAACGAGTTGGGCCGGTTTTTCTTTTTCTTTGACGAGAAGACCAATTTTTTTGGTAAGAGTCGTAAGAACATTCATCACATCGTCATTAGGTTTGCTATTAGTACTCGAGACTTGGGTTTTGCATCTAGAACTCCTCACTTTTGCTTTGTTTTCAATGATGGTGAAAGCTTCTTGAGTGTTTCTAGACAACAGATTTCCACCCGCAGCAGCATTGAGAGAATCTTGGTCAGCGGGATTCAATCCATTATAGAAAGTATCGATCTGATGCATGTCGGAAAACCCGTGATTAGGACATTTTTCAAGCAAATCCTTAAATCTATCCCACGCTTCACTGAATGATTCATCAAAACCTTCTTGGAATCGGAAAATCTGAGTTCGGAGATTAGAAGTTTTGGAAGGAGGATAGAAATGATTGATGAACTTATTGGCTAGATCATTCCAAGTATGAATTGAGTTCGGTGGTTCCTTTTCTAGCCAAGTCCGGGCTGCTCCTTTGAGCGAAAATGGAAATAATTTCATCTTAATCACATCATAAGGAACTTGATTGATCTTAATTGTTTCGGCAATGTCGGTGAAATTCCTAATGTGAACGTAAGGGTCTTCGTGATCAAAACCGTGAAAGGATATACCCGTGATAAGATTGAGTAATCCGTGATTAATTTCAAATTGGTTTGCGGTGATATCGGGAATCACGATGGCCCTCCTAACACCTTGGAAGGGTGATTAGAGTTGTTCTTCCATCGGACGTAAATCATAAACCGGTTGGGGTCCCACCGGAGGGATCCCGTTTTGTTGTGCACCACCCACCGGCGGGGGTACAACATTTTGACCGTTATTATTCATTTCCTCAACGGTTGGGAAAGGAATACGATTGTTTTGACGGATAATTTGCTCGGGATACGAAAGAGGAGAAAGTAAGTCGTTTGACGAAGAACGGTGTTCATACACCGAAACGAAAACGAAAATCAAAAGAAACGGAAAACAACTTTGAGGTTAAAATTATTTTTGGGTTTTTTTAAGTATTAAAGCAAAACAAAGAAAACAACAACAAAAACTACTTTTATTTTATTTTTGGTAACCGCTACGTTAACCGTAACCGTTTCCCTTGAAATTACGCGCGGCGAGGTGGGAGGACAAAGGTGCTCCATAGATGCTTGAAAACCCGTCCTCTTCAGTCTGCAATTTAATGTCAAGACTTCCGTATTCCTCGTTTATTCGGTTGTAATCCCAAAGTATTCCAAGCAACGACTAATTTCACGATTTGTTTTGTTGGTTATTTGGGCACGGTTTACAACACTTTCAAAGAAAGTGAGGATGTTTATTTTATTTTTGGATTTTATGAAAACACTTTAGGAAAAGTGTTTTTGTTTATTCTATTTTTGTATTTTTATAATATAACGAAAATAAGTAACTTCCGGGGAGGAAGGATCTTCAAATCACAAAAACAACGAACGGAATCGACGTACTCTTTCAAGCCTTCCCCGGAAGTGGCGCCAAAAATTGATTGATACACAACACGATATATATATAGTATATATATAGTAGTATATCTTCCGAGGATAGCACCGGTAAATATGTATCCCCGGGTCGTATTTCCCAACGAAGGCTTAAATGAAGCTCGTTGGTTCGTGATCGTGAGTCGTGAAGTGAATGTGAGGGGTTTATGGGGAACCCTAAGCTAAGTTACACTACGAGAAAATAAAAACGCACAAATAAGAAAACACGTAAACCTAACACGTAATTAAATCCTAAAAACGTAATTAAAACGTAAAATAAACGTCAACGCGTAAAATAAAAAGTGAATTTAAAGTACTACTACTCCTACGGGGGTGAAAATGATTTTTCTAAGTTTTAAATAACAAAAGAAAATTTTAGGAAAAAGAAAAATATTATTTTGGCTTTTTATTTAATTATTATTAATTAAAAACTATTTAAAATATACTAAAATACTATTTATTATAAAATAAAGCTAAAAAAAATAAAAATTTAATTTTTAAAATTCTAAAATAACCTAATAATATTATTAAAACAGAAAAATATTATTTTTGATTTTTTATGAATTATTATTAATTAAAAAGGATTTAAAAATACTTTAAAACTAGTTTTAATTAAAATAAATACTAAATGACTTAGGAAAATTATGAAATTTTTCAGGGAAATCTAAAATAATATAAAAAACCTAGGAAAATAAAATTTCTTAATTTGAAACCTTAATAAGCTAATTTGGAACAATAAGCAGTTTATATAAGGCCTTATTATTAAGCAAATAAGCACTTTCAAGCACAAAAAGCTTACAGAAGGTTCTATCAACTTATTTATCCTCAAATCAACTTAAATGATCAAGAAAAGCACTAGGAATAAGCTGGAAATCATATAAGCAGTTTACACAGAAATAGACCTAAAGACCCTACTTGCAGCTTATAAATAAGACACCTAATAAGCTAAAAAGTGCAACCTAATGGGGGCAAAACCTAGTTGACCTACCACAGACCCTAAAAAACACAAAAGCCCTAATTTTAGAACCCTAATTGACCCTTAATTGAATCCTTGTACAGGTCACTGTAGCATCTGCATTAAATGTTGAACAGGTTGGGACAATGTTGTGGATAAAATTTAACCTATCAATTGTTGTTGGAACTGCTTAAAAGTGATTATGTGTGATCTATGCTATGCAAACTAACCCCAAAATCAAATTTGAGCCTAAATAACAACCTATGATCTACTAAATTTACCCTAGAATGCAACTACTTGACCTGGTTATAAGGCAGAATGTTGACTTTTTAATAAAAACTAAGATTTGACTAAGGTGATTTTCTACTGTGAGATTCTAATCCTAAATGATATATTAAGCTTCTTTAATGTTGGATAAGCCTAAATGAAACTATTCTCTACCTATTTCCCAAAATTGCAGCTACTAATAGTCCTTAATGCACACTGATTTGTGTTAACAATCTAATGTTGACTTTTTTTCTTTTGCCTACTGTTTTTTATGACTTAAACAACATTAACAGACCTAATGCAACCTATTTGAGCTAAACTTACCCTAAGAAACCAACTATCCAACTCTATACCTTACTTAGCCAAACACTCCCTTAATCTAGCTAATGCACTATGTTGTGTAAATTGAAGCCTTAAACACACCAGATAATGACTGAACTAGATTATTAGAGTTATTCTAAGAATATTTGACTAAGAAAAACAGATCATAAACAACAAGAATACACTGCTACAGTCTACACTATATGATGACAGTAGAAATATAAATGACAACTAGATCATGCAAAGGGTTACTAAAAACACACAGGCAACTATATTTAAGCTACTATTTCAGAAATAAACTACAGAGAACACTGATTAAGCTATAATAAGAGAGATGCAGAAACTGAGGACTTACTTTATTCACCCCCGACTAGTATGGAGGGCTTACCAAGCAGCCTATCTTTGGATAGGCTGAGCACTTCCTGGGTTGCTGCTCAACTTATCACTCCTAGCTTCCAAATAAGCTACTCCTTATTGGCTTATTATTATTATTATAATTTTTTTTTGATAAAACTATTTAAAGTAATTAAGCAGAAAAGTTTTTAAGAAGCTTAATAAGATTCAAAAGCAATAAGTGAATAAGTAGTAACAAAATTATCTAAATAAGCAGTAGAAAGACAGAATTAAAAGACAGAAAGTAGAATTTTATTAAAACCTTAAAGTAGAGTACAAAATCAGTTTTACAGTAAACTAAGAAAGCTGTAAACAATAAGCCCTAACAATACAATGAAACTAGATGATTATATGAGGAAGAGAACAAGGGTATTTATAGCCATTCGGTGATGCTTCTAGCCTCTCCATAGATGCTTCCTTGTGCTTCCTATGCTTCATTCACAAACCTTTGATCAAATCCCATAAACTTCTAATCAATGATAGCCCGTGGATTGGATTTTGGTGATGTATTGATCCTGCGTGTGAGCTCTCATTGGTCCATGTGTGCCTTCTGGTTCCTTCCTGACATTCTCTGACACTTCTAGAACACCAATGATTGGGTAATCATTGGTTAATTAAGGTAATTTTTGTTGTGGTGAAATTAGGGCTTGGTTGAATAGTATTTTCTGGGTACGGGGTATGAATTGGGGGGCGGTAATTTTAAACGGGGTAATAAATGTGGTGGGCCGGGTTAGAAGAAGGTGGGCTGGAGGGTGTTGGTGGGATTAAGGTGTTTTGGGCCTGTGGTTATAAAGGTTTAATGGGTTTAGTGGGTTAGGGGTATTAAGGGTTATAGGAAATGGGTTAAATGATTTTGGATTATATTTTAGGATTTAGGATCTTAAGTGTTGTGAAAATTATAGGGACCAAAGATGTAAAACTGATTTTTATGAGGGACCAATTTTTCCAATTTTTATAAAATGAATCCAAGGGCTATTGTTAATAATTCTTGAATTTATGAAGGACCAAAGTTGTCATTTCTTCATTTTATTTTTTCAGGGACTAAATTTGACAACTTGGGAAAGATGAGGGACCATTCTTGTAATTTTGTGCAAACTTTGACCAGGGACCATTCTTGAAACTTTGTGATCTCGGGGACTTGTTTTGACTTCTTGAGCTTGAATTTACTTCCCGGCTACAAATATTTGACTCTTTCCATTCCCCGTGCTCGTTTTTGGTGATTTTGGCTCGGTTTTTTGTCAGTTTCTCATATTATCTTACCTGCATGTATAAAAACGCAAAAGCACATATATTTTGCAATTATTCGTTAGTTTTTGGTCTTTTTGGTCGGGTTTTGGTCAAGAAAAGGTATGTGTTTAGCACATACCAAAATCCCCCAGACTAAGATATTGCCGTGTCCTCACGCAATGTTATGAGCTCACATTTTTGAAATCTAAAATTCCTCATCTCTTTTTACCAACTTTGAAAGTAGCAAAATGTTCAAAAGAGACTACTAGATTTTAAATTCCAAAAATGCCCCGGTTATCCTACTTAATCTTTTTATTTATTATCTATATATTTACAACCTAACTTTATTCGGGTGACGATATGTTAACTTTTCATTATCCTAGGGATAACTTTTAGGATCATAGAGTAGAAACACGACTCAGAGAGAAGTGACCGTACGGATAAAATTCGTCATCCCTGATTTTTCACAAGTCCCCAAACTAAGCGTAAAAACGAGATCACAGCTTATTTACAAGTTAGATGCTAACGCTACTCATGGAAGTTACTTGTGAAACCCCTCGTTCCCATTTTCCTATTTTTGTATCTATTTTTTTTGAGAGAAATGAATTTCTTCATATTCTTCTCGTTTCGATAATTTTTAGTCTGATAAAGATATTAAGTTTTAGACGCTAAGTAGTTATTGATCTTCTCACAAGAATCGTTGCGAATGAAAATGTGGTCCACATCAAGGAATTTAAACTTATTCATATATATTTTTGACTTTTTTTTTTATTTTTTTTTATTTTTTTTTTCACTTGACTTTTCTTTGACAACGCATACTACGGAGCTTCACGGGGTAATTCCAAGACCTTAGACCAACTCGGAGTAAAGGATCCAAGGGCCGTTACGACGTAGAGTTCCAAGACTCTAGACATTCCTGAAATGAGGATCCAAGGTGATTAGACCAAGACCTCAGACATTCCTGAACTAGAGGTCCAAGGGCCGGCGCAAGAGGGTAGCCAAGACCTAAAACCTTTTGGAACTAAGGATCCAAGGGCCCGATCTCGAACCGTAGCTTATTCACTCAACATTCACTTATTTATTTATTATTACCTCGATGTGTAGCCAATTTTCAAGGCAAGGATTTTTGTGTGAAAATCAAGAACTAATTGTCGGCTAAAAGTCGATATCCTTAATTATTTTAACAATTATATATGTGGTGAGACAGTTTTGTGGGAACAAAAGGTCACAAGTACCCTCGATGAGCCTTAAAGAGAACCAACTACTCCATGCTTAGCATCTAACTTCTAAGTAAACTCTATCATTTCTCGTTCTCTGCAAATTTAAAATCTCAAATAATGAGATCCGCGGATGCTTAGCCGATAATCAAGTATTATGATTATGAAAGGTTAAGGGAACAAGCTAGGGCTCAACATGCCCGGATCAAGTCAAAATTTTTATTCCTACCCTCACCAGCGGAAAATTCAACATTATGTCAAAACTTATTATATTTTTGTAATTTTTTAAAATTTTTCTCATTTTTTTTGTGCTTTTTTTCATTAAAATTTTTCAAATTTTTCGGAAAAACGGGGTTGCGTGAGTACTTGGCAAAATGCAAGGTAAAAATCGAATCAAAAGATTCACCCCCCCAGACTAACGTGAAACATTGTCCTCAATGTTTCTAAGGTAAGGGTAACCTACATAAATCTAAGGCCGTTTATTAGGTATGCCAAATAGATAAACGTTAAACGAAACGATTAGTATATGAGAAGCATCAAAAAATGAGACTCGAGTGGAGAAAGGACAAGCATGACGAGCACGAGAGTCTTCATTTTCGAGCAATCTGGACATAATACACAAGCACAAAACAAACACGAGAAGATGGAAGAGGGAACCCTCCTCATGGTTATTTATTAGAAAATAAAAGGAAAAAGATAAANCGATTAGTATATGAGAAGCATCAAAAAATGAGACTCGAGTGGAGAAAGGACAAGCATGACGAGCACGAGAGTCTTCATTTTCGAGCAATCTGGACATAATACACAAGCACAAAACAAACACGAGAAGATGGAAGAGGGAACCCTCCTCATGGTTATTTATTAGAAAATAAAAGGAAAAAGATAAAAAGGATAAGCATGGGGTGCCTCCCACGAAGCGCTTTGTTTTTGTTTACCAGTCACGTAGCTTGACTCGATCCCTGAATTAAGTTGTCCTTAGGGAAAGTTTGGAGATCCGGGACAACCACGGATGGTATGTCCCCTCCGTAATAATGTTTAAGCCTATGACCGTTCACCTTAAAATTAGGTCCGTCGGGTTGTGATAATTCTACGGTACCATAAGGAAAAACTTGGACAACGGTGAATGGGCCAGACCAACGGGTTTTGAGCTTGCCCGAGAAAATCTTAAGTTGAGAATTAAAGAGAAGAACTTGATCACCAACGTTAAATACTCGATCTTTGATTTTAGCATCATGGATCTTCTTAGTTTTCTCTTTGTAAATTAAAGAATTCTCATAGGCTTGAGCACGGAGTTCGGTAAGTTCATTCAATTGAATTTTTCGGTGATCTCCCGCGGTCTTTAAATCAAAATTAGCATGTTTTAAGGCCCAATAGGCTTTATGTTCTAACTCAATGGGCAAGTGGCAAGCCTTTCCATACACCAACCTATAAGGAGTACATCCGATGGGGGTTTTGTAAGCGGTACGGAAGGCCCATAATGCATCATCTAATTTGTCGGCCCATGAGGATCGGTGTTCACCTACGGTTCTCTCTAAGATACGCTTAAGACCTCGATTGGACACTTCAACTTGACCACTAGTTTGTGGATGATACGCGGTAGAAAGACGATGGGTAACTCCATATTTGAGCATGACTTTTGCGAATTGATCGTTACAGAAGTGGGTACCGCGATCACTTATAATAGCACGAGGAGTTCCAAATTGGGCAAATAGACTTTTTAAGAACTTAACAACGACTCGGGCATCATTGGTGGGGAGCGCTTTTGCTTCAACCCATTTTGACAAGTAATCGACGGCCACGAGTATATACTTATTTCCTCTAGACGATGGGAACGGTCCCATAAAATCGATGCCCCAGACGTCGAAAATCTCACAAACTTGTATAGAATTTTGAGGCATTTCGTCTTTTTGAGATATTTTTCCTTGACGTTGGCACGAATCACAAGATTTCACTAAGTCATGTGCGTCACGATAAATTGTTGGCCAATAGAAACCGGAGTCAAATACTTTCTTTGCGGTGTAGTTGGCACCATGATGTCCCCCCGTGGGCCCATTGTGGCATGCCATAAGAATGTCGGCGGCTTCTTTGCCGTAAACGCATCGTCGAATCACTTGGTCGGCACAGACTCTAAATAAGTAGGGGTCGTCCCAGAAATAATGCTTAACATCTTTAAAGAATTTCTTCTTTTGTTGGAATGACATTCCTTTCCTAATGAAATTTCCCGCATGGTAATTAGCAAAGTCGGTGAACCATGGGGTACTAGAATCGTGAGATAACTTCCCAAGTGTCTCGAGGGGGAATGTCTTGGTGATTTCCTTGTTCTCGAGATCACTTTGATGGGGATTTTCTAAACGGGAAAGATGATCGGCGGCTAGGTTCTCAGCTCCTTTCTTATCTTTAATCTCAACATTAAACTCTTAGAGGAGGAGAACCCACCGGAGTAACCGTGGTTTAGCGTCTTGTTTTGCAAGAAGATATTTTAAAGCCGAGTGGTCGGTGTACACTATGGTCTTAGATAGAACAAGATACGGTCGGAATTTCTCGAAGGCATAAACAACGGCTAACATCTCTTTTTCGTTGGTCGTGTAGTGAGATTGAGCGTCAGTCATTGTTTTTCTATCATAGTGTATCGGCTGAAAATATTTGGTCTTACGTTGCCCCAGGACCGCCCCGATAGCATAATCACTAGCATCGCACATAAGCTCAAAAGGCAAGTCCCAATCGGGGGCAACTAATATCGGAGCTTCCGTTAATTTCTTTTTGAGAGTATTAAAGGCTTCGATGCATTCATTCGAGAAGATAAACGGAGCGTCTTTTTCTAGAAGATGGGTCAGAGGCCGGGCTATCTTAGAAAAGTCTTGGATGAATCGTCGGTAAAAACCGGCATGACCTAGGAAACTACGGATTCCTTTAACGGTAGTAGGATGAGGTAATTTTGCGATGACGTCGACTTTAGCTCGATCTAGCTCGATTCCGGTCTTAGAGATTTTATGGCCGAGGAAAATGCCCTCCTTAACCATGAAATGACACTTTTCCCAATTTAGGACCAAATTAGTTTCTTCACATCGTTTAAGCATCTTTTCTAAATGGGAAAGGCACGAGGAAAACGAATCTCCATAAACCGAGAAATCGTCCATGAAGACTTCCATGGGTTTCTTGATCATGTCATGGAATATGGCCATCATGCACCTTTGGAATGTGCCTGGAGCATTGCATAAACCGAAAGGCATACGACGATAAACAAAGGTTCCATAAGGGCATGTGAAAGTGGTCTTTTCCTGATCTTGTGGGTCTATAGGAATTTGAAAGTAACCGGAAAAGCCATCAAGAAAACAATAGAATTCATTTCCCGCTAATCGTTCAAACATTTGATCCATAAAGGGGAGCGAAAAATGATCTTTACGAGTAGCTTCGTTGAGTTTCCTATAATCGATACACACTCTCCATCCCGTGACGAGACTTGTGGGAATTAACTCATTATCGTCATTTGTAACAACGGTCATACCTCCCTTTTTCGGAACACAATGGATCGGGCTAACCCATGAACTATCGGAGATTGGATAAATCATACCGGCGTCGAGTAGTTTGATAACTTTGTTTTTGATAACATCGTGAATTTTTGGGTTAACCCGTCTTTGTTGTTGGACGGAGGGCTTAGAATTTTCTTCGAGTAGAATCTTATGAGTGCAGAAACGAGGGTCTATGCCCTTTATATCGGCAATTTGCCAAGCGATGGCACTCTTATGCTTCTTAAGCACGTCTAAGAGTCGGTTCCTCTCCTCATCTTTTAGGGTTTAGAGATGATAACGGGACGTTTGTCGGTTCCTACCAAGAAAGCGTATTCGAGATGAGGAGGTAAATCCTTGAGCTCAGGCTCCGGAGGATTTTCGTTGGATGGATTAACTTCTTTTACTTCTTCGACGTAAAGGTCCTTCGGAGGGAGAGGCGGAGACGGATCTTCATTCAACAATTTTTCAAGCAAAAGGATGTCTCCCTCCGGATCGAGATAAGAATCATCAACTTCCGGTGAAGATGATGTATCAATAGCAAGAAATTCATCGACATCTTTCAAGAAGAAATCACCTCCCTCAAACGGAGTGAGGGACGGGGATGAATCGGAAATGATTGGTTGAGAAGAAGGAGTGGGATTTCCACTCGAAGCGTTATTAGAAAAACCGAGAAGTTCTTGAGAATACTCCTCCGAAGCAACATCAAGGATATCAATTCGGTTTACGGACATGCAATCGTAGTTAGAGGAGTATCTCGCGGTTTGATCGAGATTAAACGTAACGACTTCATTTCCAACTCGGAGGGTGATCTCTTCATCGTAAACATCAATCAACGCGCGGCCTGTCCTTAGGAATCCTCTCCCGAGAATGAGAGGAACCCGTGGATCAGCATCAAAATCGACAATCACAAAATCGGCAGGGAAGTTGAACTTTCCAACGTTCACGAAAATGTCTTCGGCTATACCGAGAGGTCGAGAAGTAGAACGATCCGCGAGCTCAAGAGTCATGCACGTCGGGGTGAGCTCGGGAAGTGAAAGTTTTTTCCAAATGGATAACGGCATAAGGTTAATGCTAGCACCGAGATCGGCCAAGGCGAAGCATTGAACCATACCTGGAAAATTGCAAGGGATCAAGAATTTGCCGGGGTCTCCGAGCTTTTCGGGAAGCTTCTTAAGGAGAACCGCTGAGCAATGTTCGTTCAAGGGCGTTTTGGTCATTTCAAATAATTTATCTTTATTACTCAATAAGCCCTTAATCATAGACGCAAATTTTGGCATTAGAAGAATAGCATCCGCGAGACTGATATCGAAATGTATATCTTGGAAAATCTGATAGAACTTCTCCATTTGTTGTTGATTTTTGTCACGAAGCTTTTGTTCAGTGAGTCTAGACGGATAAGGAAGTTTGGTTTTAACGGGAATTTCTTGATCACAAACGACTTTCTCTTTTTGCTTAGATGGTTGGACAACCGGAGGTTGGATGTCTTCGGTCCTTCCGTTGTTGGTAGGAAGTTCCACTAGTACAGAATCTGGCATTGGCTACACTCAATATGTGTGACGAAATACATATAGTCACACATGATTTTTCGAGTGTGTGTGACTAAAGGTCGCGTGACCATAGGGTACCTATGGTCACATGTTCGAGTTCTTTTTAGTCTCGATTACAAAACAGTGACCAACACCTAAATATGTGTGACTAATCTGGTACAAATTTCGTTGGATTAAGCATTATTAGTGACCATAAACAATGTATAGTCACACAAAACGTTTTATTTTTATAAACTTAGTCACATACATTTAAGCATAAAGTGGCCAAAAGTGTGAATATGTGTGACCATATGGTGTTTAAAGTGAAGAAATGTGTGATTTGTGTGACTATTGATCATCCAATGGCCACATGAATTGTATGTTTGTGTGGCCGTTTGTAACATTTAGTCACACGAAGCATGCTACTTTTTGGAATTTAGTCACATACAATTAGGCATAAAGTGGCCAAAAGTGTGAATATGTGTGACCATATGGTGTTTAAAGTGAAGAAATTTGTGATTTTTGTGACTATTGATCATCCAATGGCCACATGAATTGTATGTTTGTGTGGCCGTTAGTAACATTTAGTCACACAAAGCATGTTACTTTTTGGAATTTAGTCACATACATTTAAGCATAAAGTGGCCAAAAGTGTGAATATGTGTGACCATATGGTGTTTAAATTGAAGAAATGTGTGATTTGTGTGACTATTGATCATCCAATGGCCACATGAATTGTATGTTTGTGTGGCCTTT
>LBNU01008216.1:56932-77347 GCA_014162995.1 Artemisia annua
GTCTAACGCTATCCGTAACTGGTAGTTATAAGGATTATTTTCAGAGGTGATGCGAAGTTCATAGGTTATGCTTGTAGTCAACACAGGATTTGTATCCTTCAAATTTGTTTTGCAGTTTAATACTGTTGGGCCCCTCGTAGGGTTGACAAGATGTTTTCATGGCCATGCCCAAGGTCTATCTGGAATACGTTCAGATGAATTGGTAATCTTGCTCAATCATAAATAATGAGAAACAGAATAGTTAATTATGGAATGACTTAGATCCATATCCATATTAACATGGTATTAGAAACAAAAGGATAAGTATGACGATGAATCATCAAATGTGGTTTTTTCCAGGAAACCATACTCGTGATCGTTCTGGGGACATTGGCGTGTTATGCTAGACTAACCAATGTCATTATTGCATTAATGTATATCCGAGTGGGAGCTGTTAGAAGTAACGGATAAAAATTAATGTAATATGTCTGGATTCGGACACGAGACTTCGGGATTGCACACATTACGTATGAGTTTCAATGTACTAATAATTATTGTATTGAATTATGAATAATTATTAATTTCACAAACAAAACATGTAACGGTCGTTTGTAGTTAACTGTAATTGGACTAAATGATCGTTGGAGGAAAAGATGAAGGACTGAACTTGAAATAGAGTTCAAGAAAACCATGGAATGGGCTTGTAAAACCCATGTTCGGTCGAACCCAACCCATTAGGATGTAGGGTTTGTTTCTTGAGCTCCAAGATGTTGATTAGTGTATAAAAAAACCCGTTTGTTCATTCTAATCATCCCTTGGTTCACTTGCAAGCCAAATCTCCTTCTCTTCTCTCCTCTTGAGCTAGAAATCGAACTACACCATATAGGGTCCCTACTAGATTTCTAAGCTCAAAACCATTCTTGTTTAGTTGATCAACTACACCCTTCTAGGGTTCCTACGCGATCTTCTAAACATAGTGTTTTGGTTTGTTTGTGAATTAAGAACCTAGCTTTTCTCATTGAAACGCTACTAATACGTGTGTACAAGAACGAAAGTGTTGGCATACTTTTGCTAACGTTGTGATTGCCCATTCGACTAACACATTAGTCGATCCACATTAAACCCTAATTAGGGTTTATAAGTTCTTGTTAATTGATTTCTTGTTCTTGCTAGAAATCACAAAGGTACGCATTCATTTATATTCGGTTAATTTAATTACATGTATTTGATCCTATTCCGCTGCGTACTCTTTGATGTTTATGTGTTTAAGTTTTTATATTATTCACATATTCCAACAAGAAGGAAGAGCGCGCAAATGTGGTTAACGCTTCAAAACAAGCAGTATGGTTTAATTATATTATATGCAGTATTGTCAGTATATGATTCAATTCTTTGCATCTATATACCAAGAACTAAATTTCTGTCATGAACAGTTTCAAGATATAGTCAGAGGGTATCTTAAAGAAGCTGAGTGGAGACATAGTAAACAGGTGCCATCATTTCAAGAGTATCTGGAAATTAAAATGGAATGGTTACTTCAACCTACAACGTTCTTGTAAAAACCGGGTTAGTGGGCATGGGTGAAGTCGTCACTGAAGAGGCTTTGGCATGGCATGAAAGTCATCCCAAAATTCTCCAAGCTTCAGAGCTAATTGCAAAAATCCATAATGATGTTGCGTCCTACAAGGTACTTGCCATATTTTGCCGATCTCACATTTATTCATTCACAACATTTTAATGATCTCTCGGTCGTATATTTATAGTACCACGTACAACCGGGCTCATAAGGATCCAAAGAGATTGTCTCCTTGGCAATTCGGCTTAGTGCATGATTATTATTTGCCATGATCAGCCATTAAAAATCATACTAATCCAATTAGCATACAACAAAATAAAAATTTATATTATGCAAATAGAGAATAATTATTCAACTTGTTGATAAGTAATTTCTAAATGAAGTTTGAGCGTAAAAGAGCACCTGGAGCTACAAGTATAGATGCATATGTCAAGACTTTTGGAGTGCCAGAACATGTAGCAGTGGATGAACTCGAGAAAATGATTGAAAATACATGGAAAGACATAAATTAGGGATGTCTTAAGCCAACACAAGTATCACAGGAAATGCTTTCAAGGATTGTTAACTATACACGAATGGTATATGTTGCATACAGGTTCAATGATAGCATCACTTTTTCAAACAAAACGGCCTTTGAAGACGTTATCACTCTCCTACTCGAGACTTCTATCCCCATGCAACATTAATAAAAAATGGGATTGGCCATTGATCGGATGTTAAGTTGTGTGTTTCCTTCATTAATGTGTGACGATTTTCCTACAGTTGAATAAATTCTCATATGCATTTCATGGTTTTACACAGTGTTTTGAAACCCGGTTTGACCCAACCGGTTGAACAGTTTTTCGTCAAAAAACAGGCCAAAATGAACCGGTATTTCGAGGCTTAAAAACCTAGTTTGACCCGCTGAGTTTCATGTGACCCAAGTCAACCCGGTTCACCAAATTCGGCCGTGTTTGATATTTTTCGTTCTATTTTTGTTTAAAAAAAATATATATATGATAAGTTTGGATTGATCGTGATGATGGATGATGTTGTTTTTAAGTTTAAAACTTGTTTTGTTGAATTGTATGTGTTGTCATTGTATAATATATGTTTTATAAACCTTATATATGATTGGTATTGAATTTTTTGGGTTTTTTTTTATTTTAGGTATTAAGTATTAAAGGTTTTATAGGTATTTGGTTAACCGAAATATTGCAATATACTTAAATGAAAAACCGTGTTGACCCAATGGTTGACCGATTGTAAGACGAATAATATTGATTGACTGAGATTAATTGATTATTGAGAGAATATATGTGATCTAAGATTATATCAAACTAACAATAAACGGGCTTTGTAGCCCGTGTGCTTTTATCCCGGGTTATTTTCCGGGTTATTTGAAGCCCAGTTTGTCAAATGTTTTTTTGGTATCCGACCCGGCCTGTTCCCCCTAACTCACACTTTCTTCCTTTCTCCAGGCTCTGAATGTGTGGTGATCCGACGTATTATTCACCGCCGATTCACCGGCGTCCGATCCAATTAAATTGGGTTTTTGTGTTGCTACAGTTCTCTGTGAGGGGATGTACAGTAGAACGCACATGAACTTGAATATTTTAATCAATTGGTGGTTGTGTGACTGCCAGATGTTACCATGTATAGTTTCCCCCTTTCTCATAGCCACCTTTTTTTTTGGGTTGCTTTACATAGTCTTTGTGAAGAATCGTTTAAGCCCATCTAGGATCAGTAATATTGATATGCACAGCGGAATATAAAAACACAATCAACATTACTAATAAGGTTTTCTTTATTTTAATATAAATAAACTACTATTACTATTACTACACGCTCTATGCATTTCTAGACTCTCATTGGAGAGACTAGCTATCAATTGGTGAATGTAACCTAGACGCCTACCCTCTTTATATAATAGAGGGAGGTTACAAACCCTAGCTTCCTATGAAATCTATATAACTATTACATATTAGGTCATCATTGTTTCTTCTTTCTTTATTTCTTCTTGTGGGTTTTGTAATCTTCAAATTTATAATTCCCAACAATCTTCCCTTATTTGATATTAAAAAACAATCTGCATGAAGAAACAATGCTAAAACATGTCATCACAAATAATAAGCTGCACATCATAAATATTCTTCCCCTTTTTGTAATCATCCAATGGGGGTCTCGTGCATCTCGTAAACGCTTCCCCTCAAGTGATGCATGTAGATGGTTAAGTATTTTTGAACAATAAGCTTCCCCTTAAAAATATACTAACCATCAGCTTAAATCATGAACTCAGTAGCATAGATCATCTCTTCCTTTAGTGCGAAAAAGACATGCTTATTACAATATCATGTAATAAAATGGCGATCACATGCAATGGCCAATAGTCTCAGTGAGCTCAGACGGATGAACCAGAAACCACTCAATGCTTATGATTATTCAATTTTAATAATCATATCATGAACTGTATGGTATCATATACCCCTCAAAATATTTGTAAAGAGTGTGTAACTTTTCCAAACAAGAATTTTATCACGAACTGAATCTCCAAAACGAACCATACACATCATCATTGTTCAAGATCCAAGGGCGTCTGTGGAGCTAGAATACTATATCAAATGTATCGGTCAAACAGCAAAAAACCGAATCAACCAGCAGGATCCGACCAGCAGGAACCATTATCAGCAGGAACCAAGCAGTACTAATAATAATTTTTTTTTCTAACAGCAGTAACGAGTGAAAGCAGCAGGAACAAGACATCAGCAGTAACTTACTCTTGGAAGTACAAATTCCAATAGCAACAGTAGTAATATTTTGAAGCACACTGATCACGCACTCAACATTCAGCTCCAATCATTTAAAATATTTACCGCTATCCCACATTCCTTGTATTATATAAATGACCCATTAATTTTAAACCGACCCATGTGATAGGGTATAAACAAATCGCCATAATAATACGAGGATAAATTTCATCTCAGCCAATCAATATTGAATCCCAATAATACTTCTACCGTCCCATGATAGAATTAAGGGCCTGTTTGTTTTAGACTTTTTGATTTGAAGGAATGGTATCATTTCAAAAAGTGATCGTTTGGTATGCTACTATTAATCTTTCAAATGATACAAATCCCATATATTCATTCCCTACCAAAATGGTATCTTTCATAGTTTTTATGTCAGAAGTTATGCATGGCATTAATTAATTTGTCAGAACTTTAGTTTCTCCTCACATGTGAACCACACAATTCAAAGCTTTATTTTGTATTTCATATTATTTTATTGTTTTCATAAAGTATTGTTAATTAAAATAATAAATATAAACGTTTATTTTTTATTAAAATAAAATAAAATTTTTCATTTTATTTATTTTATCTCTTTCCCATTTCTATCAATCCAATACCAAATCCAAATCCAAATCCTAACCTTTTTGCAAAACAAGCGCACCCTAAATAATACATACCTCAATCCACACTGACCCATTAATTCACATGTACGAGGATAATTAAAATAATCCATCAATCAGTACAAGGAATTGTTGATGCAAATAATGTCTAAAAACGTTATTCTCATCTCTCGATATCTCTATGTTTTGATGATAATAAAATGTGAAAACATCTTACGTCAAAATTAACGTAAACAAGTTTTTAGTCGATATATCCGATTTCTACGCTAATAACTCTAGGTATGAACAAACAAATTTACAACTTGACAAATGATCAAAGAAGTGAATTTTTGTTTTGAACTTCACATTTTTAGCTTGACAATACTTTCTTTTCAGAAATACACTTTACAAATTATTTTTGAAATATAACGACATGTTTTATTTGGGAAATTCATTTCAAAAATCCCAAACAGCTATATTTTACCCAAACCAGCTCCAAACTCCCCCAAATAACCACTATAAACAAAATCTGGAGCGTGTTTGTCTGGCACGGTACCACGGTACCACTAAATTTAGTGGTATCGTGTGACAATTAGTGGTGCCTTCCCCTTTAAACGGTCAGATTTTCAGTGTCTAAAAATACCACTTCATTTCCAAGATTTTGGCTATCCTTTTTCGCATAAAACTTTCTGAGTTCTATACTCCTAATATACTTACTTTCCTTTGATCATTAGTTTGTTTTCTTTCGTTTAAAGAGTGATCCTTTCATCCAACCAAAGATCACCTACATTCCTCTACTAGTCAAGAGAAGAACACAAAGTATCAAGAAGATACAAAGTGTTAGAGTCTTTGTGTACTGCACTTGCATTACTAGGTGTTAACTTGATTGTATCTTGACATACATCAAGTGTCATAGTCCTCTATTGTTGTCTTGTGTTGATCATTGTGATCTTGTTGAGATCTTGGGGATCTCTAGTAGCTTGTGTGCTTGTGTGTTGATCACGTGGATCAAGAGTATAGTGTTGATCATGTGATAAGTGAGGATCGTGTGATAAGTGAGGATCGTGTCATAAGTAAGGATCGTGTAGATCGTGTAAGAAGTTAGGATTAAGTGGATCGTGGTAGATTAGTACTAGCTAAGATTAGTACTCGACATCTAGCTTAGTGTCAGAAAATAACGTAAGCAACGTTGTACGGTTTTCTCCGCATGAAGGGAGCTTTGTTGATATAGTGCTTAGAACTCTCGAGTGTGGTACTCGGGGAGTAGAGTAGGGCGAAGAAGAGCTTCGTGACCGAAACACTATAAATCTCGTTGTCTCGGTTTGATCTTTACATCTCTTTTCTTTACATACTTATTGTTTGATTGTGTTAGCATAGTGTTGTGTTCATATTGGTGTTGATTGATTTCATCTACAATTGAATCTAAGTTTTTCACAAAGTAATTTTTATAACTAAAGAAAACGAGTCAGTAAACTATTCAACCCCCTTTCTAGTTTCCCACAATTGGTATCAGAAGCCACGTCAGGCAAGATTTTAAANATCTTTACATCTCTTTTCTTTACATACTTATTGTTTGATTGTGTTAGCATAGTGTTGTGTTCATATTGGTGTTGATTGATTTCATCTACAATTGAATCTAAGTTTTTCACAAAGTAATTTTTATAACTAAAGAAAACGAGTCAGTAAACTATTCAACCCCCTTTCTAGTTTCCCACAATTGGTATCAGAAGCCACGTCAGGCAAGATTTTAAAGTAAACTGTATTTTAAAACTTGAATCGATCAATGGATTTCGACAAATATCAAGAAGGGCAATCTATGCAAAGACCACCACTTTTTGAAACCGATTGTTTTATTTATTGGAAAACAAGATTCGAAACGTATGTGAAATCAAAAGACATTGATCTTTGGCATGTTATTACCGATGGTGACTTTAAACCTATTGAAAAAGATCCTATAACCAAAAAGGATCAAATTATTCCTTATGATCAACAAAGTTGTAATCTTAAAAGAAAATTAGCCAAAAATGATAAGGCTAAAATGGTAATTTATAATGCTTTGCCGAAAATGGAATTTAAAAGAATTTTTATGTGCAATACGGCAAAAGAAATTTGGAAAACTTTGTTAGTCACCCATCAAGGTAATAATCAAGTCAAAGAGAACAAGATTGATCTTATTGTTCAACAATATGAACAATTTTCCATTCCGGAAGATGAAAACATAGATAGTGCTTTTGCTAGATTTAATACTATTATTACTAGTCTTAAAGCTCTTGATGAAGGTTATTCTAGCAAGAACTATGTTAGGAAGTTTCTTAGGGCTCTACATCCCAAATGGAGAGCAGAGGTCACCGCCGTTGAAGAATCAAAGAACTTGGCAACGTTATCACTTGATGAAGTTATAGGAAACTTGAAAGTTCATGAAATGATAATCAAGAAAGACTCCGACATAGTCAAAGGCAAAAGTGAGAAAGTTAGATTGCTAGCATTGAAAGCAAGGAAAGAGTCTAGTGATGAGGAAAGCTCGAATTCCGATAGTGAAGATGAAGAGTATGCATTAGCGGTTAGAGACTTTAAAAAGTTCTTTAGAAGAAAAGGTAGATTCATTAGACAACCTCGTGATGAGAAGAAGTCACTCTCAAGGAACCGAGACGATAAGAAAGGAAAGAGCGATAGAAAATGCTTTAGATGCGGAGACCCAAATCACCTCATTGGAGAATGTCCTAAGCCACCAAGAAACAACAACCAAAGAAGCGCTTTTCTTTATTAACGAGTCTTGTAGCTAGACTCAAAGTCACGTCCTTTACGTGACCTCGTCGTTGGTCTCGGTTTCTAGGTCATCTCTCACATATGTCTCAAATTCCGGATCTGATTGCAAATACCCTTTGTAAAGGCTCATCACCTTTTTCTCAATTGCCCCTACAATCCTCTTGGCAATTTCTCTATCAACCTTATATTTAGGCCCGAGGGTTAAGCAATCCTTATAAAAGAGGCTTCGCTTTTCCCATACATAATCCATGCCCTTTCTCTTATCTTCTTCATTAATGTCCTCGATTGCACTAATGTTATCTTTATCTAATTGGGGCACAAAACAAAACTCCTTCATCTAACTAGGCATCCTATATGTGATCCTATCGGTTTCATTAGAAAATTTAACTGTCCCATCCAACCGATCATAACTTAACTTGGACTCCTCTACGAATGGCTTACCTAATACAACATGGGATAAGCTGCAATCTATAACGCTTGCCAAGTCTTCAACAATCATGAAGTCAATGACATAAGTAAATCTCCCAACAAAAACATGTAAATCTTTAACTCTCCCGAAAGATTACAAATTCTACCGGGGTAGTTGGGGTCTCTCCTAGGTTCAAGCCTCGTATTCAGTATATCATTATAAACACTTGAAGACATAACGTTGATTGGGGATTCAAAATTAATGTAAGCTTGATCAACGTATTTGTATCCGATCATACATGGTATCTTAACGTTCCAAGGGTTACCCCTTTTTATTTTTGGATCAATTTTAACGAAGGGAGGTCGAGGGTTATCAATTATGTTATTGTAATAGGCGATTTCTTCCTTAGTGGGGTATAGATTGAAATATTCGTCACCTAACCGCTCGTCTTTCCTTCCCTCTAAACTTCCAGAGTTCATAAGATCATTTTGTTCTAAATCCTTGCTTACATACATGGCGCCTGCTAGGTCATTAAGTGCATGATCGAGCTCAGCACCAATTAAACTATTAAGCTCCCTAATTTCACTTTTGATTTGGTTACGCAATGATGCTACTTCGTCAGGTGTAAGGGGTAGATTCGCGTTTTCCATAATGGCAAACGGAATAGTCAATGAAAACTTCTTACGAACACAAGCACTAAGAAAAGATAGACTAAAGAAAACCTATAAAAATAAAATAAAAATCTCACTAGAAAGGAATCTAATGAGTAGACCTAAATAAAAATAAAATTCAACCTAAGCAATAACTATTCCCCAGCAGCGGCGCCAAAAATTTGATGCATGGTTTTGCAACCTTGCAAGAGGTTTTACTTCTCAAGGGATCTTGAGAAGCTTGCAATCCCCACCAGGCAGTGTACCTGACCGATGTAGTATAGTGTAGTGGCAAGTACCGGGGGATTGATCGTTCTACTTGGGGAATAGTGTTCGTTAGGATTGAAAACTACTCTATATAGGTCTAAGGGTGAGGGATGATTCTTTTTGTATTTTTATGCTTTCTAAAAGCAAGTAAAAATCTCGGTTTTTGAAGGAGTGGGCGGAATTAGTTGCTAGTCAACTAACCCAATTAACTACAAATGCAAATAAAATAAAATGACAAGAAAATAAAAGGTCGTGAAACTAATATGGAGAAAAGTGTGTTTACTTAGATTTCATTACTCCCTAGCTATCTTTTACCGGTTGATTAGTTTGTTACAATTGTGTGGATGACGGGTTGTATTCCTTAATACCATTCGTGGGGCATGCACGTCCTTCCCCAACTCTATAAGCTCCTACTTCATCCTATGGCGACACGTTTATTATCCTAACCATGAAATCACTAATAGTTACTTATGCATTAAATACGACCAATTAATCGTAGTACACATCCGATTCATGTTTCTTAAGACGTTCAAGCATGTTACCAATTGGAAGTTAGCCAGTTTTCTTAAGCCAAACATTGAAATCACCCACCCACAACAATTAATAACCAACCATCAACCAATAATCATTAACTAGGTAGCATTACATCTAAGCAAACACAAGAAAAACCTAGCCTAGCATGTTAATGTAAAGACAAGCATAAGATAAAATCAAACAACACATAGACATATTGAATGATTGATGGAAGACATATCTTTAATTAAGCATGGATGAAACAAGGGTGAAAAACCCTTGAAAATACAGTAAAATTCGACCTAGGGTTTATCCCTAAAGTTCTCCTAAAAGTTCCACACTAATGAATGAAAATTAGAAAACTCTATATAGATTTTATAATCTGACGGCATCACATTAAAGCTTGTAATGCCGTCACCTCGCTGCCAAAACTCTTCTCGGATTGCCCAGATCCACTTCTGACACCGTCCCCCTTTATTTCTTTCTGGGCCGTCTCTCTTTAGCTTATAACGTGAAGGCCTAGGCGTCACAAAGCGTGACGCCGTCACGTGTTATTTCACCAAAACTTTCTGGAGCGTCTCGTGTAATTTCATATCCACCTCTTTGTCAAAGGGTGACGCCGTCAAGTACAGTTTCCAGCATGTTTTTAGGACTTTGTCGCTTTCTTCACTTTTATGCTCCAAAAATGTCCAAAATGCTCCCTTTTCCAGATTTCCTCTCCAAAGTACCTAAAATGACAAAAGGAATGATTTAAGGCAATATTTGATCAAATAATTACAGATTAGGGCTTAAATGACCCCCTAAAAGCGTAACACTTTTCGCCTCATCAAACACCCTCACACTTGAGATTTGCTTGTCCTCAAGCAAATGCCCTTTTATTCTAATCAAAATACAAGTTAGGGGTCATTTAATGATAATATAAAAGTAATTACAACTAATGATCGTTCAACTTTAATCAAAGTAAGCACGACAATTATACACTAGCACCTCACAAATAGTGTTTAGATACTCACATCTCTCGGGTGTTATAAAGGTATATATTACAAAAATGGAAATGGAAAAATATCACTCACTATCTGTCATAGCACATAGATTACCATAGGCTTGGGAAAGGATAAAAACCTCTACCACTTTGGCGTAAGCACCTAAGATAAACTATCAAAGAGGTCTTTTAAAGGGTTGTAACGTTAGGTGTAGGGATATGATAAACACGGTTTTGTTAGATAAAGGCAATCTTTACTGGTGGCGAGTTAATCATCTAAATAAATTACATGTACAATATGGCGTTGCTAAGCCAAGACTAGACTCGACTTAAGGTAATGAAACAAAAATAACAAAAACTTAAAATAAACATAAAAGGAAATGGGATGGTAGTCCGTATGTTTTTTTCACTCTTCTTTTTCTACTTTTTTTTTGTTTTTTTTTTCTTTTTCTTGATTTATCGGAATTTTATTTTTTATTTTTTATTTTTTATTATTTTTTATTTTTTTTTTATTTTATTTTTTTTGCATACACTCTTGCCCTACCATCCAAAATAATACATCATAGGGGCCTCGGTTCTCCCCTTACACTTGAACTTTAACATACTTTACATATAACTATTCTAGTGACTCGAATTAAGATAATCGAAACACTTGGAGTACTTTAAAACATTTACGCATACATGGGGGGTAATAATTGATGTTCTTCCCCATTACTCCATAACACTAGTACTTTACCCATGAGTCCCAATCGTCCCAAAACAATATGTACAAGATATGACTCGACTTAGCAACCATGTAATAAATTAGACAATTAACATAGGGTTTAAACAAATGATTTCACAATAATGCACTAAAGACGAGTGCATACAAGATAGGCAAAGGCGATTTGGGTGTACATTTGGGGGGTGGATTGTAAACAAATTCTTCCTTTAAGTAAAATGCTTAAAGTTAGAAACGAAAAAGATAGGCTCGTAGGGGTGTACTAGGGGTATCGTGTACTAGAAATGAGTACAACGCTAAGGTGTGGGAAAATTACTTGACCAATGAAGTCAATGTAATTATAATACGGGTGTAAAACAAGGGTTATCCTAATGCCTCTTATCATGTAGTAAATCCTAACTACACGAATGTAGTCTCACTAGCAGTCTCGGGATGAATCACTAACGCAAGTTCTAGAATCTAAGTACTACCGGTACACTCATAAGCACAAACAATGAATGCTTTTCCTAACAATTCTAAGGGGGAACCTCACATATTTGGGGTGGAGTTTTTTGAGTGGTACGGTTTTTCGTGCTAGTCATACAACTCATATCTATGAGACGCTTATTAAGACTAAAGTTTTACTCCTATATGTTGCAAAAAATTTTAAATTTGGTGCTAAAATCGCCATAACAATTATTTCTCTTAGTTTTATTACACACCTACTATTAGACAAACAAAAATCAAGTGTAATTGCATTCTCTAAGGTATCATAATTTACCCCCCCCCCCTTACACTTAAGATGAACATTGTCCCCAATGTTCAAATAGAAAGATGTAAAAGTAAAGAAGGTAAAGGAATGAAAACAAATACTCCCCTGATTCGTTCGTTGTGGATAATGTGGTAACATGGTTAGATCTTTCTCCAAGAAAATGAACATAAAAGCTTTCCTTCCAGAATATAGATCATCTTCTTGTCCAATATAACCTGTTAAACCTGACAAAACAAACATAGCAAACCTCGCGTAAAATCGGCGGCAAAATCTATATATACTAAAATCCTAGAAAGCAATAAAGATATAATGCTTGTGGAATGAATATTTGCAGATTTCTGGAGTTTATAAAATATGGGTTTAATTGAAACTTACAATTCCGGATGAAAAACAAATTTTGCAAAATTTTCCAGAATTTTACACCTGACGCCGTCAGCTTTTAATGGCTGACGCCGTCAGAGTGATCTGACAGAAGTTTTAAATTTTGTTTCCGGAAAATTTTCAGAAAAACCTATGCCTTACTTCCTGGAATTCCTACAAAATATCCATTATGACTCGATACAAGCATTTGACTCAAACAAATACTAATATGTATGTTTATTTTATATTGTTATGATTCATGTCCAATCTTGTTCTTATAAACAAATTTGGATTTCCCTTACACTTATCTTTTGCAAAATACCTTTATATGTAGTTAAGACGAAGTTAAAAACAAAAAAAGCATTTTCACAATTTAATTTGAAACATGAATCCATAAACAATAAAAATAAAACATACATACGGAAACAAATAAAAACAAACAAACAAACAATCAAATCAAATAAACAAAGCTTGGGTTGCCTCCCAAGAAGCGCTATTCTTTATTAACGAGTCTTGTAGCTAGACTCAAAGTCACGTCCTTTATGTGACCTCGTCGTTGGTCTCGGTTTCTAGGTCATCTCTCACATATGTCTCAAATTCCGGATCTGATTGCAAATACCCTTTGTAAAGGCTCATCACCTTTTTTTAAATTGCCCCAACAATCCTCTTGGCAATTTCTCTATCAACCTTATATTTTGGCCCGAGGGTCAAGCAATCCTTATAAAAGAGGCTCCGCTTTTCCCATACATAATCCATGCCCTTTCTCTTATCTTCTTCATTAATGTCCTCGATTGCACTAATGTTATCTTTATCTAATTGGGGCACAAAACGAAACTCCTTCATCTTACTAGGCATCCTATATGTTATCCTATCGGTTTCATTAGAAAATTTAACTATCCCATCCAACCGATCATAACTTAACTTGGACTCCTCTACAAATGGCTTACCTAATACGACATGGGATAAGCTGCAATCTGATGAGACGAAAAGTGTACCCGTTTTAGGGGGTCATTTAAGCCCTAATTCGAGTAAATGTGATCAAATATTGCCCTAAATTGTTCCTTTTGTCATTTTAGGTACTTTTGAGAAGAATTCTGGAAAACATGCTAATTTGGATGTTTTTGGAGCATAAAAGTGAAGAAAACGACAGTCTCAAAAGAAGCTGTGAGAATAAAAATTTTGACTTTCCGACTAGGTAAGAGCGAGAATAAAAATTTTGACTTGATCCGGGCGTGTTGAGCCCTAGCTTGTCTCCCTTAACCAATGATGATCATAAAAGCTTTTGCTAGTTTTGTACACAAGGAGCTACTCTTTTGTCGGCCCCCGTACTTTACTTTATATATGCATGGCTTAAAATTGTCGGCTAAGCATCCGCGGATCTCATTATTTGAGATTTTAAATTTGCGGAGAACGTGAAATGATTGAGTTTCTTTATAAGTAAGATGCTAAGCATAGAGTAGTTGGATCTCTTTAAAGCTCATCGAAGGTACTCATGACTTTTTGTTCCCACAAAATTGCTTCACCCCATATCAGTGCAAAATAATTAAAGATGTTAGGTTTAGCCGATGAGTAGTTCTTTATCTTCTTAAGAGAATCTTTGCTTGGGAAATTGGGTACACATCATGGATACACGCTAGTTGAAGTTGTATTGTATATCGTTGTATAAGCGTAGTACGCATGTGGTTTCGGAGCTACCCAAAAGCCCGTTGTTATGTATGAGCTAAGGTGCTTTAAGATTTCGGATTGAGATCGGGCCTTGGATCCTAGATTCCAACCCTGGCAGTTGGTGGTAGGTCTTGGATTGAAACCGTGAAGGTTCGGAGTTGAGAAGTTACTAAGGCAAGTAAAAAAAAAATCCAAGAATAAGGATGTATGTTGAAGATTTATGGATCATGAGTTCTAGGGTTAAGACTAAAGCTGGTCGCGCGTGAGGTGCATGTTACGATCCTAGATTGGACGCATGAGGTGCACGTGAAATGTACTCGCCAACTTATGTCTATTTTTGATGCATTCCAAAGTCTTTGTATGTATCCAATATCCTTGATGTGGACCACATTTCTCTTGCAGACCTTCTTAAGGGAAGATCGATAATTACTTAGCGTATGAATTTGGTATCTTTATCGGACTAAAAACTATGAAACGAGATGCTTATGAAGAAATTCATTTCTCTCACAAAAATAAAATAATGAGCTACAAAAATAGGAAAATGGGAGCAAGCAGTACACGAGTAACTTCCATGAGTAGCGTTAGCATATAACTTGTAATTAAACAATGATCCGTTTTTACACTTAGTTTGGGGACTTGTGAAAAATCAGGGACGATGAATTTTATCCAATCGGTCACTTTTCTATGAATCGTGTTCTTACTCTATGACCCTTAATCGTTATTGAATGATAATGAAAGTCAAGCACACCGTCATAAGCTAAAGTAGTGTAATATATGATGTACATAATAAAATGGAAAACCGGGGCGTTTTAGGGAATAAATGATTTCGTGTTTCTCTTGAATGTTCTGCTACTTTTCAAAGTTAGTAAAGAGAGGTGTGAAATTATTTATCTGTAAGGCGTGATGTGATTACATTGCGTGAGGACACGCAATACCTTAGTCTGGGGGATTTTGATGTGTGCTATTTTACACATACTTTTGACCTTAGTTTAAGTGATTAAAAGACCAAAAACTAACGTGAAATGCCAAAGATATCGTGTTTTTGTGTTTGTGATCGTGCAAGAAAGGATATTGCATAAATGGCATGAAAATCAACCAAAAAGCCTAAAACAAGCACGAGATGTGAAAAAGAGTCAAAGAGCCGAGTCAAAGATGATATCTACTTAAGAAAAGCCCAAGACAAATGTATTCCTCAAAGGCTCGAAGAAAAATTCATGAGACACTTGTCCTCCACATTTGAGCAAGATGTCGCTTTTAAATCTTTTGAAGACCTTTGGAAGAAACGTCAACTCGAATCCTCAAGATTACATTAGTGTTACGTTTAATGTTTAAGAACGTTGAGTAGTTTGTAACTTAGTTTTCGTGCAATATCATGAATTGTAAAGGTTCAAGGGCTAAACGTGCAACTATGACAAACATGTGAAAGCCTTGGCCTATAAATTAACATCACCACCTCATTTAGAAGGTAGGTTAGTTTTAGAGGTTAGCTTTAGGTTAGTTTTAGGAGTAGGAGTAGGATTAGTGTAAGTGTGGTTTTGAATACAAGCTTTTATTTTCTCTCTCTACTCTCTCTCTAGATTTCTTTATAATCTTTACATGTTTAGAATTTAATCTTTTTATTTTTCAATCTTTCTTATTAGTGTTTATTAAATCTTGTCAACTTTGCATGGTTTTATAGATCATTTGGCTTGTATTATGAGATAGGGCTTGTTTTGAGTCGCGAGCTTATATAAGCTTATTTGTTCCTCTAGACGAGTTCTCTTTCAAAAATCTTTAAAAGTTTAAGTGATTTGATCATTAGCTTAATGTTAAAAATTGTTTCAAGCATATTTTTATGATTTGTACGAATTTAGTTTTTGAAAAACAAGGGTTTAGCGAGTTTGGGATATTGATCGCGAGTATGGCAATTTCTTTAAGTTCTAGCGAGTATGAGAGGAAGTAGGTTAGCGAGTATGGGTGAGGGTCTTAGCGAGTATCGTTTTTTATTTAGGGTTTAGCGAGTTGTAAAAATAGTTTGCGAGTATGAGGGTTAGGCTAGCGAGTATGAGAAGCCCAAAGCTTGCGAGTATGGTGACTACCTAGCGAGTATGAAGTTCCTTGTACCTAGCGAGTATCAATCCACAACTTAGCGAGTATGAGGTAATGGGTTGCGAGTATGGTTCAGTCCTTGGATTGCGAGTATGGTTTCAAGGGATGTAAACAGTTTGGCTTTTTCTTCATTTCTTTTCTAGTATCATTACTTTCTTTTACGAGTCGAGCTAGACTTTTGTTTCACCTCATCGTTTATCGAGTGAGGATTTATTTTTCTTAATTTCTAAACGTTATGCTGTCGAATTTTCTTAAAATCTTTTTAGTTTCATTTTCTTATTTAAGTCTCGTGTCTTTGTAATTTTAGTTTTAAACTTTTATTTACCGTTTAATGTTTACAAGTCTGTTAATTTCTTTATCGCTTTACCTTCTTTAATATGAGTCGTGAGTAGTTTTTAAACGTGTTCACTTAGTGGCTCGGGTTAGTGAGTTAAGTGCGAGTGTTAAACGTTTGTGATAAATAATCGAGAGATTAATTAGAGGTGTGATTTAATTATTCAAAGACAAAAACCTTTGAACGATTAATTCACTCGTTTAGAGTTATTATCTCTTCAAAGGATTAATTGATAACTAATCTCGAGAAAGGAAAATAACTCGTCACAAACCATTTGCTCACACTTAATGAACTTACTCGCGTCGCTTTGCAAACACATTGTCTTTTAATTCATTTACCGCTTTTAATTACTTATCGCACTTTAATTATCGCTTTCTTTTAGTCACTTTATTACATGCAACTTTACTTGTTTTCTTATTTTATTTACCGCTTTACTTTACTTTAAGTTGTCGTTGTAGCATAAACAAACCCAAATATTCTTTTAAAACCCTATTCACCACACATAGCTCACGGTCTTGAGTGACGAGATCAGTTCAACCCTCGTTGGGACAACAATCCGTGGTTCGAGCTTGCACTTTGCTCCCGCGACCGATCAATTTTTGGCGCCGCTGCCGGGGAGCGGTTGATAAGATTTAGTCGTTCGATCGTTCGAGTAATGTGTTTTGGAGATCATCTTTCGAGAAGTTAAAGCTTTTGTAAATATTTTCAAAATATAAAACCACAAAAATATTTTGTCTTCAAATTTGTTTTCACTTTTGATTTCCACTCTTCTAAAACCAAAAATCCAAAAAGATTTTCCATTTCAAATTGGTTTTCATTTTTAACCTTTCGTTTTTCAAAACATAAAAACCAAAAACAATCTTCTTACCCTCAATTGTTTAATTCTCATGGATTCATATACACTTTGTATTGGTTGTGGTGCACCACTCTATGGTTCACCATGCCGATACTGTACGTGTGAAAGGTGTGGAAACGATATTCTAAACGGAAGTTGTTTGTGTTGTGGTTCTAGTAATTCATTCTTATATGATCAATACCCTAATTCATTCGACTATCCTTCAGATTCTTCCAACTACCCACCTCAGCCTTATTTATCTTCGTTTGATCAATCTTTCTGTAAGAGATGTGAAAATCCTTTGGATCCAACTTCGTGTTCAAATTATTGTCAATTGTGTACTTGCATGAGGTGCGGTATAGGTCTTTTTAATGGAGATTGTTTGTTTTGTGCCCTCACTAATGGAAATTCATATTCTCAAGATTCCAATTCGCACTTTTCCAATAACCATCAAAACGATTTCAATCTACCCTTTCAAAACTCTTATGAGCAAGAACCGTATGCCAATAACTTCTCATTCCAGAATACTCAGAATTTTGAGCAATCTGTTGAAAATATTCATTCTGAGCCGTATCCAACATTGAAAGAAGAAAGGGAATCACTTTTCAGTCCAATGAAGGAGTATCAAGAGTTAATTCTTCGAAGAAACAAAGAAAAGGAAAATTCTGAAGAGAGCAGAGAAGACGAGACTTTGAAAGAAGAAAACGAAATCAACGCTTCGAGTGGCAATCCCACTCCATCTTGTGAACCTTTACATGTTGAAAATTTTTCTTTGGCATCTCTCGACGGCGACTTCTCTAAAATTCTAGCCGCTTTAGAGCTTGCGAGTGCTCGTGTTATCTATAATGAACCATCGACTCCTGCCTCTTCTCCGGTGATGGAAATGGAACGAGAAACCGAGGTGACCAAGGACCCGGTACTTTCCCTTGATAATGGAAGTGCTAAATACGTCCAACCTTCAGTTGTTCAAGAATCAGTTGTTCCTCCTAAACCGTCAAGAATTGATCCTACTTTTTCTCGATTTAAGGTTACGAGTTTGTCAAGTTTACGTGTTGGGCTTAAATCAATTTCTGAAAAGAATGACTTACCTAAACTTCACGTTCCTCAAGAACACGAACCAGAGACTACAACGGAAGTGGTGGAAACTGCTAGCTCTCAGAGCACACCACTTGTCCCACCTCCGGCTTCTCCAAAATGTTCTTCGACACTTGTTTCCGATATTTCTGAGCCGTCAGATCCTTTGGAGCCCGAGCTCAAGGAGTCTTTACCCGATTTTGAAAAGTATACTTTTGATACGGCCGAAAATTGTGATTTACCTCTTTTTCCTCCCGTAGAGCCCGAGGACTCTCTAACAATGGGGGACGAGCTTCTTAACACTATTCCGGCAACGGAATCGGACGAATTCAATAAGTCTAGTGTTGAGAACCTTGTCCCAATCCAAAGTGAGTCCGGGGAAACTCCTAACGGTGATTTTGAGATTGTTGAAAATGATCGTCTTGATAATGTTGTCGATACGAATGATAAGCCGGTTGATGATGTTAACTTTGATCCGGAGGGAGATATTCGTTTTCTTGAAAATTTATTAAATGATGAACCATTATCTCCTCTCCCTCCGAAGAACGATGATGAGATGCTCTCCGATTTTGATTCTGATGATTCCTTATCTTGTGGGGACATCGAATATGTTGATGAAGAAGACGACAATGAAATTCAAGATGAAGCTCTTCGTGAGAAATTATCTAACGTTTATCTTCTCATTTCTAAGATCGAGGCATTGAATAACCATCCGACTTCTTCTCCTATCCCCGTTAAGGATAGTGATTTTCTACCCGAGCTTGAAACTTTTCGATTTGAAGAGAAGAGTAGTGGCAGTCCCATTATTCATGCTGATTTATCTCTTCCGGATTATGAGTGCTTTCAATTTGAAATCAATCCTTTACCTATTACCGATAATCCGTCTCGTGATCGATTTCTTGCTACGGATGACTTGATACCGCCGGGTATTGAGAATGACGAGAAAAATGTGCTTATTGATGATGATACCTTGAATTCCAATTTTAATTCAAACCCTTTTGATTCTCGTCCACCAGCAGAACCACCCGATGTTGAGCTAGGATCCGGTTTGAATGAAGTTATTGATGGAGGGGTGGACGAAACTTATGATTTTGCTTACACTATTCGTGTTTTTCACCCATTCTTCACTTATCCCATCGTTTCTTCACCTTCCCACTCATCCGCGAGTGAGGATGTTGTTTTTGATCCTGGTATCCTACATTATTTGCCGGATGTTCGTTTCATTTGCTCCCCCAAGGACAAGTAAATTCGGGGAGAGTCTAAGCTATACGACTCGTTACTAAACAAGCGCTTCGTGGGAGGCACCCCATGCTTATCCTTTTTATTTTATTATCTAATAAGTAACGCGAGGAGGGCGACCTCTTCAAATCTTGTGTTTGCTTGGTTGTTTGTGTTTGTGCAGGATTTCCCCAATTCATGATGACTCTCGTGATCGTGGTTCGTTGCATCTCCACTCGAGTCCCATGTATTGATGCTGCTTGGAAATCCTATATCCAAATCTTATCGACTAATGGTATCTTTGGCATACTTAATAAACGGCCTTAGATTTATTGTTAGGATTACCCTTACCTTGGAAACATTGAGGACAATGTTTATCTTTAGTCTGGGGGGGGTGAATCTTCGATTTGATTGACCTAGCACTTTCACCATTGTCGTTTACTTACGCAACCCCGTTTTTCCACAAAAACCACAAAAAATTGAAAAATTTTGAAAAATTCCAAAGAAAAAAATGAAGAAAAAATGAAAAATTATGCAAAATGAGAATAAGAAGTTTTGACACCGAGTTTGACTTTCCTACTAGGTAAGAGTGAGAATAAAAATTTTGACTTGATCCGGGCGTGTTGAGCCCTAGCTTGTCTCCCTTAACCAATGATGATCATAAAAGCTTTTGCTAGTTTTGTACACAAGGAGCTACTCTTTTGTCGGCCCCCGTACTTTACTTTATATATGCATGGCTTAAAATTGTCGGCTAAGCATCCGCGAATCTCATTATTTGAGATTTTAAATTTGCGGAGAACGTGAAATGATTGAGTTTCTTTATAAGTAAGATGCTAAGCATAGAATAGTTGGATCTCTTT